>QVIK01000163.1:0-66263 GCA_003957845.1 Oidium heveae | reverse complement strand
AGGAGAGTTGGCACCAGGCCATCTGGTCCAGCCGTATCATTGATGGCTTTGACTGCCATTTGTAACATAGATTCCTTATCGATTTTGGACCCCTGAAGTTCACTCTTAATACAATTATAGGCTCGACGTAATGGACCGTGGTACCGTTCTATTCTACCAACCGAGTTGTGGGCTTCCACAGGGACTTCTTTTGTGATAATTGACATGCTGGCTGCATGTTGACGAAATTCTGATGACGCAAAATTCGTGCCCGCATCATGGATGATCATATCCGGTGGCCCAATGTACACATCTATCCAGCATGCACGAAGTGCGTCCCACGCATGCTGTGGTAAAATCATTTTTGATAACGAAATGAGATAATTCTAATTCTAAATCTTCATCTGCGCCGATGGCAAAGACAGTTCGAAGTGTAGACATTTTGACAGTAGGGACAAATGTCTATTTATAGTCTTATCTTAAGCGCTGAGTAAGGGCTCTCGTAACTAAACGTGCTTTAAAGTCTATCTAGCGAATTATTTGGCTTCAATTTTACGATAAATTACCTATTTTGATGAAATTAAGTTGACATCACTAGGTATGAAGATTTTCATGCCAAGTTTGATTGGAAATTAAAGGATGTATTTCCTCTTTGATCGCGTCTTTCCGTATTTTTCTATATTTCTAATCACTAGTAGCTTGTTTGTATGATTTCGGAATAGGAATATCTTCACAAACAAGCGCAATTGAGATCAAAATTTCGGAGAAAGAAGTATGATCATCTGTAGTGTCATCTATTTACTCCATTAAGTCTATGATAGAAAGCATAGCTTTGAAAATCTTAGTCTGTCTAAAATTCTCAATGTCACCATTGTCGCTTCGCTGAAGTTTGACGCCTTGAGGGACGGGTAGTTTATCAATCTTCGCAAGAGCATTATTGTCTTTAAGGAAAGGCTGTATCATAAGGGGTTTCTTTGAATTCGGAATAAAATTGGACAGTTTATCATAGACTAATTCGTTATCTGTGGCTGATCAGATATTGTTAAGTAACTTTTCATTTGCGAGCCAGGAATTTTAACCAGTGATTTTTCGCATAACACTTGATGCAGTATTCTATCAACTCGAGATTAGGAGTTTCTAGTGTAAAAGGAATCACTTTTGGAGACAGAACTATCAATTTCTCATTTCTCATTTTTCAATTATCATTACTCTAGAGTAGATTGGCTTAACATGATCAATCATCCCGTAGTTTTTTTTCTTTGGAATTTGATCAATGTCCATCGGCATCGAGTTTTTATAAGTTGAAGTAAATACCTCACTGTAAATAGTTAGTTCATTTGAAGCTACAATAAAATTAATTTTGTAAAGGCCATCAATCAGAGATGCAGATAGGAAATTCCTTTTATTTCTATCATAAAATAAGTTAGTATATATATTCTGAAATTTTCAATATCATTTGATAACTTTCCAATGCCTAGATCTCCGAGATATATAAGGTAGAACCTAATACCTTACCGTTTGAATCCAGAGTATTCCACACTGTGGGTCACAAGATACCCTTCTCAGAGTCTAAATTTCTTCGGAAAATCTCCGTGGCAATGTATGGATATTTGGCTACTATCGATCTGCCTAAGTGTCTATCATTAATACACATCACTTCCTTATTAGCCAAAAGGGACATCTCCAAACAGGCCTCGTGTTTTTTAAAGACACTGCCCTGCTTCGTTCAGGAGATAACGTGCGTGCAAATTTCACATGCTTTATTTGAGCTAACGATAATACTCCTATTAGCAACTTTTAGTTGTGAAGTAGTCTCATTAAAAAGTGGTTGCCATGTCGATATATCTTCGCACAATGCAAGCTTCTGTATGTGACGCTGATGTTCTTTCAACCAGTGGTCGTGATTTTTCAATATATGTATCGAATCAGATAAAGAAGCAAGCAGCATTCGTATGTGAGATGATCAGCTTTCAGCCTTTGAGCAAGACCCAGCTGTCAGGTTTTAGTATTGCACCCCCTTCTTTCACATCGGTAGCATCTCCTTTCCCTTCGCAGACGCTCTATTTGCTCTGATGAATTTCATCTTGAAATCAGCCTTCCTCTATCAGAACCATTCGACGCCTCAACATTGTAGATTCCCCCCGTAAATATGTCTCCGGAGGAATCCACATTACAAGGTGTAACCCGTTCAATGCCTGACCTCACAATATTTGGAATCGGTTGATTCAGACTCCTAGCCTATCAATTTAGAATTAATTGTTCATTTGTCCGATAGTTGTCTGTTCGGGGGTTTACTTGTCGAGAAATTAGTCTTCCCAGTGCATCTTGCTGCTAGTAAATGTGTCCAACTATGTTCATCCAACCATCGTAGTCTTTGTCAGAAATCAGGTGATTGCTCGCGAGTGCTGTCTGAAGAGTGTTGTTAAGAGAGCCCTCCGGAAGGGTTATCTTTGTTGCGTCGGGCCATAGATCACCATGTACTTCCGTGAATCTGTTTGCCCAGCGAGGAAAAAACGCGTTCCATCGTTCTTTTATGCCCATCTTCATTTCAGTTAGCTCAGACCGTGCCCTAGTGATCTGAGTTGGATCCCAATCTCCACTGTCTAAAAACGGGATGAAGGCGTCGACTAGAAATGGATTTGTGTTCGTTCTAGATTTTTGCCCTATGATTATTGGGATTTTTATTGGCTGCATGCTCAGAGAACCCTATGATGTTGTAGCACTAAGATTTTCATCGTTTCTAGACTGGCACATCTTTTGGTCCTTAACTTCATGGTCTCTTTTTTTGTGTTTGTAAGAGCCTGCAATGGTAATTGTAGGCTACATGACTATGATCGGCTGAACAGCCGTCACAACTCCCCTTCTTTCACTCTAGGGTGAATTTAGACTTTTCGTCAATTTCATTTAGACCTTCGCAGATCTACTTTGTGTTTTATTGCAGATCTGATAAACATACCAGCATCAATTTGCGACACAGCATTGTTCGTATCAATAGGCCCATATTTTTTCTCAAATTTGTCCTATGCCTTTGTATCTCTAACATATTCGACTGGCTCCCAAGTTGGCTCAATCTATCCAGCCCAGTAACAAGGGCTTATCGAAATGGGCCACGTCCACGACGACACTTCTTGCTCGTATTATCGACTCCAATTCATATTCTGACTCATTTAAATCATCGATTATAGGTGGGTTTTGTGCATCATTGCGAATTTGGTTGGGTAAGATATCTATTCCTATTCTTATAATCAATTCAGCGTGAAGCGTAGAAACGTATGTGTATAATTCTAGGAACGTTCGATGATTTCGTTCTTGATGGAGTCTCTTAATATCCTTGTATGATTTTGGTATTTGGGTAGATCTTATCACGCAACGAATAAATTGACGGAGAGAATCTGACCAATCAGACACAATTGTTTCCTGAATGTGACATAATGTTTTTGAAAAGACCGACAGATGACTTTGACCAATCACCATTACGTATTTTGAATAATCTGACCAATCAGGTGCACGGGGCAAGATAAGCCTTGTATTGCCCGCGGGCAATCGAGATAACCCCTTTATTATTTTACAATTGTCGACTAGAATTCATAGGCAATTACAACGGCCACATCACCAACTTCCACCATCAGAAAGCGCAGAGACTGTACCAGGACCAAATTTCCCCCACACCGCAAAGGAAAAAGATGAGGAGACTGAAGGTTCATGATTTATGGACTAGAAAAATTTTCCCAACTAGATATCTGCGCCTATTGAGACGGATCATCAGAGGGTCACGGGCACTCGTCATGGGGATTTGTACTTCGACGTGAGGGGCAGACTTTTGAGAAAGGAAAAGGTATCATGTATAGTGGTGATGCATATGACGCTGAGATATATGGAGCCGTTGAGACTTTGCGAGCAGCAGTCATTTCTAGGCAAGAAGGACAAAACATATTTGTCCATAAGGACAATCAAACAGTGGCTGGTCCACTTCAAACGGGAAAAACGACTTCCTCATTGAAACTAATCCGAACTTTTCGTGAAATTGCCCGAATGGCTAATGCCGAGGTCCGATGGGTGCCTGGACACTCCAAAATCAGGGGTAATCAAGAAGCAGACGATAAAGCTCGCTCAGCCTTGCAGATACCCCCCAACCGGAAATGATTCCCCAAATTATAACTTTAGTTTATTCTCGTCAACTTACGCAACAACGTTAACTAGAAACGATAGATAAATGATTATCGAAAGTTTGCCCACTTCAATATGACGACCTTGATGATTAAATGCGCCTTTGAAAGCCTTCATAACTGTCTCTATCTCGATGGACATTATATGGACTTCTGGCTGCAAGATCAGGACTTTGCAGCGTATCACTGTCGCTTTAAACATGAGGGTGCCATTTTGAACTACATCTATGGGCAGGAGACTTTTTCAGCTCACTTCATCAAATGTAGAAACTGTGCTGCAAAAATGTGCAAACTCAGAGGATTTTTGGCTATTATTGTTCTTATCAACCCACCCACTTCTTGACCAGAGTGTTCTGAAAAGTTCGTAGAATTCGCACGTGTTACCAATTGCTTTGGTAGTGTGAATACGGAACTGTCCTCAACTTGATCCGAGGATAGTAATTGAAATACCACTGGTCATTTGCAACAAAATGCCGCCTCGGAGGCTAGTATGAGAGATGCCGGCATAGGTCTTGAGACTTTTCATTTATCCATATGCTTTATCTCTATCTTACCTTTCTTTTTGTCCTTCTCCTTACGCAAATATGCCAGAAAAACTACGGGTGGTCCAAGCTTCCCCATCAAAAATTCCCATTTTTCGCCGCTTCCAACGCCCATAGCTGACGCTGTGTTAATCGGATAGATTTCTGGTTAAAATTTTCGGTGTCGCATGGGAGTTAAATAACATATATGTCATTTGGAGCAATTTTAAACAAGGTCGCAATTTGACCCCCCGGTCCCAACCGCCGTCTGATTGGTAGTTACGATCTAAGCGAGAATTTAGGACGTATATAGTGTAGCTGGACTGTGCATCTGCTGATTCATCATCGGTGCTTAACAAGTTCCGCGACAGGGGAAACACACACATTAATTGGTCAAATACAAGGTGTGGGGCATGTTGGAGCGACCGAAGGTCGCGACAACAGGACCCACACAAGTTAAACATCACATTTGACAACACCACAACACCACAACACCACAACACTTCATCACCACATCCCTAGGCTCCTCGGTGCCCGAGTCGGTGCCCGAGGAGCTGGCCAGACTCTAGTCTATTTTTAAAAGATTAATCTCCATAGGCATATTATCTAAAATCTTCTTGAACATGTATATAATTTCCATAGTGGATGGTGCGAATGAGTAGAGCATGCTTCTGGGTGTGATCCCTGCTAGCTCCACGGGTCCTGGACCCAAAGGGCACAATTTTGCCCAAGACCTTAAATTGAAAAAAATACCCGAGCTCACCTCAAGAGGGGTATGCTGGCTTACGTAATTAAAGGACATTTTAGCAGCCTATTAATATTCAGGATTCCAAAAAAGGGTTTACAAACAACAAGGGTGTTGGTAGAGAAAAGGGGTGGCTAACAAGGAGCAGCTCTTCTAAAAAATTGAATCTAGAGCGAAAATTAATAGTTTTCGATGATCTATCATAAACATCAATGCGGTGGGCCTTGTGTCAGAAATTGAAGAGGGTGACCAGTTTTCGTGATTGTGCTAGGATAGTGTATACCATAGTGTTGTTCTCCTTTAAGTAATCTACGCGAATAATCAAACTCTAAATGACAATAAAAAATTACCGGCCTTAAGTATTTACGCTTTATACTGTCTCCGCTATATTTCGTTGTGTTTTCAAATGTTCTACTTCATTCAGGTCACAAACATCGACACTATAATTTTAGCATAACACATCTTCATATCTGAAGTTTGCTGCTGTGTTATTGATTCTGTTTCTAGAAAAAGTATAGTATAAAGGTTAGTATTATGCATCATCCTACATTTAGTAAGTTAAAGCGTATCAAAATCGGAAATCATGATTTAAACTTTCACTACTCCTATTACACAGAGGCGAAATCCTCTAAATTCTTCCAGACCTTTCGCTGTACTGAAAACAATCGAGCGAAAGGGAAATTTACTTACCATCAAGAATTAATCTCAGCGAATTCAAATAGACGACTATCTTTCTGAGGGAAAGAGGAGTGAAAAAGTCAGAACCTGGCATAAAAAAATGTTTTGTTTCAACCGATGAGATAATAGATAGGGCAGATTTTATGCAACTGACATTATCATAAGATTCATTGAATCTTGATTACATGTTGTACATTTGAGACACGATAAAAATTAACAGAAACGATAATTCATAAAAATGATCCCATTTTCGGAAAAATTCTTCGAATCCAATATTGTACAATCTGATTATTATTTTCGTTGATAACTAAATTTCAAGGAATTTAATCTCTGAGACGAACCATCTAACTTTCAGATGCGTTTGCAGTCTAATTCCTAAATAGGTATGGAGCCGCTTGTCCGCTCGAATGCAGAGTACGAGTCTATCATCTATTTGTTCAGGTTTTAGTCTTTGTGAATGGATATGTCGAATGCTCATTTATCCAATTCCAATGTTGATGCTGTGCTTCCAAGTATCGCTAGATTACATAGCTGATTTCCAAAGTTAATATCTATAACTTTTTTTCAAGAGTTTGCCAGTTACTGGTTGATACAGCATTGAGGCTAACAATGTATCAGATTAGATTTATTCATTGACAAGGCAATGCGACAATTATAATTGAGTGTTATCCATTTATTGAAATATCAAGGAGATACCTCAACAAGACTGTTTTCACTTAGTTGAAATCCAAAAGCCGAGCCGAGACTTATCCAGCAAGAAGAGTTTTCCTAATATCTGTGACTTTTATTTTAGATTATAGGTAATTAAGCGCGCAAAAATAGCATTAGAAAATGTTAAGTTCGGCGTTAGTATGATGTCAACTCCAACCAGTCATAGCTAATTTCGTGAAACCGTCATATGTCCATCGCTATCGCGACCCAAGATTATACAGTGTTAAGCAAAACAGTAATTAATAGTTCTTATTTATATAATGTATCGAGCTGAAAAGTTTCAAATGAGTTATTCATCTCTTTTCTGATAATGGAGAGGCATAGCTCTCAACAGTTCGATTACTATTTCGACCTGCGCTTGAATTGTGATGATTATATTTTTCTTTACGATGCTCGTCAATTGCGGTTCGTTGTTGAATACTCGAATCATGACTTTTCCATTCGACTCTAGTATCTGGGGGAAACCCTAATATTCGCTTCATAGTCTCTCTAGAAATAGTAAGCATTTATCAGGCGACAATCGTACAACTAACATACCTAATTTTGAGAACTCTACCACCATCGTTTCGCGCCCAGATACTAAGAATATCTTCTCCATTACGTACACTGAGAACTGCACCACATACCTCATCGCTAGCTTCAGCAAATTGATCACCAACAATTGCAAAGATCAAATCTTCCCAGTATCTATCAGAGATACCTTTTTTTAATCGTACAATCCACTTGCCACCTTTTCTATTCTCACTGTCTTCCCAAACAGGCCGAACCCCCTTTTTAAATAAATGATAATCAGAAACTGGCGGTAAAGTTGATGGTCTTTTGAGATGTCGATAGACAGTGAGAAAGTCTTCCACGTTCGCGAACCCTGCAATCGGATGAAGCGTTTTTTCGTATTGAACATATCCGTTCGACTTCGCAATTGGCGGACGGAACCATATAACCCAATTGTATCGTAGAGGATGAGATGAAGATGTTATAGAAATAGATGAGTTTTTTTGTTCTGCATTGACTTCTTTCGGTTGCTTCTCGCTCAAATCGCTGGCCTCTATATTGGATGATTTCGGCGTTAATCCAATGCTGCTGAGTTCAAGCGAACTACCGTTACTTTTGGGGGTTTTGGATGTCCCAAATGAAGCAAATGCACCAGTACCAAGCCCAAATGCGCCCGAGACTCCATTGGTAGGTGATGTTAAGGAAGTTGATGAAGGAATAGTATTGAAAAGATTTTTGGAACTATTATATGAGTTATCACCATTCCTTCGACTGAAGGAGTAGCTTTTGCTTGAATGTTCTTGAGTAGATGCGTTGCTAGAGTTTGGACTTGAAGTTGACAAAGAGAGTTTACTATTGCTAATCTTGTATTAGTTTCGCGCTTCTTAGGACTAATATCACTATAACTGAATTACCTACTTAGAGCGACGAGTCCATAGATTATCCATTGACTCAGTAAGATAAAATTAGAGGTTTTAAGATCTAAATAGTAATCTGCAGTGCTTAAGAGCGTCAGGATAGGGCTTCTGCTGATAGATTGTAGTCCAAAGCTTCTAAGTCAATATATTTTTATTGCTGATGATAGTGATGAAGATAAAATTATCTAAGCTGTTGATGTAGAAGATTGCTCTTAAAAGGGTGTCTAAGTTTACTTTATTAGTGCGGGCACAATTTACAATTCACAAAACAAAATACTTATGGAATGGTAAGGTTTCACCTTGTGGAGAAGTAAATTATTTTTTAGGAGAGAGGATTAGTAATCAATTTGTGAAGACTCCTACTTAAGCAAATTTTTTCCTCAATCTCACTCTCTGTAAACTTGACCTTTAACTCAACACATCGTCAACTAATTATCACCTCCATTTGGTTGACGAATAAAGTTATTTGTCTAGAATATTCACCGCAGTAAAACCATCGTCACGAGGGCCCCTTGCGCGGCTACCATGACACGATGATGACCTAAAGTAGGGAACATTTACCTTTTTGATTCCAGCATGTCAAAATTTTTATGTGAGTTTTTTATAAATATATCATTGCTATTTAGTTGATGAAACTCAACTCTGGTAATTTGAATAAACCTATCTCACCTAGATAAGGTTGATTTTGAAATTTCTCATAAAAGGTTCCATCTGATAAAACAATTATATTTGTACCAAATATTTTTTTATAAACATTATCTATCTAAAACTAATTACTGACTTCATTTTAGACGATATGCGATTTGCTTACGGGTATTCTAAAAATTATTAGATGTGAAAATTTTGATAAAATCCTTATCTTATAATGGATGATCCGCTGGACAAGAAGGGTTTGCATATTACATTTCGTGATACTAGTAATAAGTTATTGACATATTTAATATGAAGAAAAGAATGAAAGTTCTTGATAAAGACCATCCTTTATTTACGTTTTAAAAGTATTTGAAATAATATATAGATAGTTTTGCCTCACAGTTTAAATCTATGTATCAGAACGGTAGAAATTTGTCATCTTCCTAGTTGCCTGCTATTGTTATGTTTGAGAAACACATATTTAAGTATAAGCTGCGAAACTCGGAAATTAGCAATGAGACAGTAAAATAACGCACATAGACAAAATGACAATAAGCTATGGACTTTTCATAATATCCAGTAATTATCTGAGTTAAGAAGTAAATCGTTTGTCCTACAAATATTCTCACGCTAGTTGATTACTCTGTAGAGGTTTGTACTTGCATAGAATACTTCCAAGATGATCGTGATCGCGGTTAATATCCTCGAGTCGATAATAATCCGAGCGTGACGTGTAAGATGCCTACGATCGCAACACTATTATTCTCCTCCTTTACTTAATGTCTTCTAAACATGGCCACGCATAACTCTAATCATGCTTTATTACATAGTACATTTCAAACTCCGATAGCTCAACTCTCACCTTCCCTAGAATCAACTGCATCTCGATCTATAGAGGCTATTGTGACTTTAATATGGCCCTACAGCTCTGCATCCAACAGTATCACAATTTTACTCTCCGAGCCCGATTTTCGGCTTAGGAACTCAAGGGGACAGGTCCGCGTTGAATTTACGGGATCCAGTGGAAAAAGTATTGTAAAAGCAGGTGTTTCAAGTGGTGATCGGGTTTTTCTGAGTCTGGATGGCGTTGAATGGATTCAGGATGACTCCAGTACATTAATACCTGGTAGAGGCATAGAGTTCAAACTTAGGTTTACTGATAAGATCTTTCTTAAGGTCAGACCTTCATATATAAACCTATATATATTACTTCAAAAACATGTTGACAGCTAACGTCGTCCGTCGTTCAGTTCCAACGAGAGGGGTCTGAGGATTTACAGGAGATATATGTGGATAACCCTCCAGCGGAAATTCTTTCTCTGGATCCCAAAAATGCTTTTGATTCAGAGCCAGAGTGTATACTAAACAGATCTGATAATCTAAATCAACAAGTTTCTGGAAAAATAAATTACGAGAACCATCTCTATTCCTCGCCAGCATTCTTAAAAAGGGCAAGAACATCTTATGGCTCCTTATTTGATTCGGAGCTTGATACTTTTATTGAAGCCGATGGCTCGATACAAGGAAAAGGAAGGAAGAAATCTCGATTAAGCTTAACATGGGGCTACAGGTCTCCATCGCCTGACTCAGAAGAGGAAGAAAGTAAGGAAGATACATCAATAAAGGTTGTGGAGAACAATTTCAAACAAGTAAAATCTGTTATGATAGATGAAGGCATTCAGACAAACGAAGATAGTTCAATAGACATATTGGAGCAGTCAATGTTGGTGCCAGCAACAAAAGGTGGCAGTCTCTCTATTCCTATTACTACGCATAACTTAACACGAGAGAAACTAACAATTAAAGAACAACACTTCTTAACAGCCGATGAAAATAAGATTAAGAACAGTCATCCCTTGGATTTCATGCCTTCAGAATATACACATGCAAAACTTCTAATTTCACCTCAAAAATCATCTCTTCCTTCTGAAATTCATATCCAAGATTCTTTAATAGAGCAATCGTCGATTTCTGGTAAATTTGGAGAAGTAAACACTCAGCCAATAGTTAGAGAGTCTGAAGTTAGTCCTATAATTTGTATTGATGAAGTCAAAAATCACTTGAACGACTCGGATAGTAATGAATCAGATCAAGTAAAAAGTGGAATACAAAATTCTCCTACTAAAGTAAAATTAACGGGACAAGAAACTTTTCGTTCCTCTTCAAAGTTTGAGGAAGAGGATGCACCGGACAATATATCCCTTACTCCTTCCAGTGACAGAAAAATGATTGAATCACAACCCAATTTCTCTCCTATAGGAAATTTCACATCAGAGCCACGTTACGGGGAGAAATCAAGTGAAGAAAATATTGGTAATAAACGTATTCAGTTTTTTGACGCCAGTCCAGATCAAGATTTAACCACTGCTGTCGAGCTACCTGTCCAGGGCCTCAGCATTTCTAAAATTACTAATTGTGATCAAGTTCAGTCTTTGTCTGCTGTAAAACGTGGCAGTGAGCACCAGCTAAATTTTGTAGCGGTGTCACCAAACCCATCCCGCTCTGCAATATCAAGATCTGATAGTGGGTGTCTAGTCGAAGGCTCAACCCCAATTAAAGAAGATGGTAATAGAATTTTAGTAGAAACCGATCGGCCTTTGATTAGCTACGAAATTTCTCCCGCAGGTGACGATAAAACTAAAATAAAATCAACAAGTATATCTGAAGGACATATAAACTCTTTTTTACTTCACGGATCCGAAAATGAGAATCATGAAGAACAAGGCGATACATATCAAGTGTTGACAGACTCTGAAAGTCATGGGTACGATGAAAACTACCATAGTCAGTACGATGAGGAGATGAATAGTGAGCAAGATGGTCGCTTTTCTAGTATGTTTGAAGATTCTAGAGAAGATAATGAAGAAGATTCTCTAAGTGAAAGTGAGATATATCACCAAAAGAAAGAAGCACCTATGTACATTGATCTAGTTTCTTCCGACGATGATGATGAATCTTCTATCTCTGCAAGAATTTATATTCATCCTGTACTAGAATCATTTCAGTCTGAAATGACTACTAAAGATTTTGATGAAAAAGACGAAGAAATAAAAGTAAACAAAAAAGCAGTAGCAAAAACACAGGTAGAGCAGGAAGAGGAAGATAAATCCAAATTGGAGAAAGAAATGGAAGTGGAAATGGAAATGGAAGAAATTGAAGAGACGGAAGAAGTAAGAAAAATGAGAAAGACGGGAGAAACAATAGAGGTAGAAGAGCTGGAAGTTGTGGATGGGGCTCAAGAAAATGAAGAGATGAAAAAAGCGGAGAAGATGGAAGAGACAGTAGAAATTAAAGAAACCAGACAAACAGAAACCGTGGAAGAGGTGGAAGAGGTGGAAGAGGTGGAAGAGGTGGAAGAGGTGGAAGAGGTGGAAGAGGTGGAAGAGGTGGAAGAGGTGGAAGAGGCGGAAGAGGTGGAAGAAGCGGAAGAGGTGGAAGAAGCGGAAGAGGTGGAAGAAGCCAAAGAAATAGAAACTGTGGAAGAGGTGGAAGACACAGTAGAAACTGAAGAAATCAAAAAAGCAGAAACTGTGGAAGAGGCTCAAGGAATAGAAGGGGTGAAAGAAACTGAAGAAGCGGAAGAGATGGAAGGGGTGGAAAAGACAGTAGAAACTAAAGAAATCAAAGAAGCAGAAACTGTGGAAGAGGCACAAGAAATAGAAGGGGTGGAAGAAACGGAAGAAGCGGAAGAGATGGAAGGGGTGGAAAAGACAGTAGAAACTAAAGAAATCAAAGAAGCAGAAACTGTGGAAGAGGCTCAAGAAATAGAAGGGGTGGAAGAAACTGAAGAAGCGGAAGAGATGGAAGAGAATGTAAAAATTAAAAAAGCGGAAGTTGTGGGAGATTTGGAACAAGTGGAAAAAGAGAAAGATAGGCAGAAAGTGGAGGAAAAGGGTGATGATAAAGATCCGATACTTCCCTGCGAATTCTCAGGTACTGTTGGGAGACCCCACAAATACGACTTACGACGAATTATATCTACTAAAAAACAACAAAATTCAGTGGAAACGGATACCCAAAAGGTCGAAACATCAAATATAAATATTCTACCCAAAGAAATATCGAGCAAAATCACTTCAAAGCCACAGGCAGATAGATCAGAGAAGTCTAATACGGAGGTAGAAATATCACACAAGAAATTATCTGTTATCGAAGGTATATCACGGACAGACGCAAGTCAGAAAATCGTACTAAAGGAAGATCCGCCTGCTCATAATAGTACAACCAATTTTAGTGAAAAGGAATCCTATCCGTCGAGAAGTTTTTCTGAAATAAACTCTCCAGGAACTTTTACAGAAACATTTTTGCCAAAAGCTGAAAATGTGGTCAATGATTCTAAGCGCATGCTAAGAAGTATGAAGTCACGCACCTCATCAAGATTACCTGAGCCTAATTCAACTTTTCACACTGGAGTAAAAAATCCACGACCTAAAGGTTTCGGCCATGATGCTAGCTTTGAAATAGCGTTATCTTCTCTTGACTCGCCATCTAAAAGACGATCGCCACCCATAGTCGATAGTCGTATCAAATTTTCTCGAGCACTAAGGACAGAATTAAGCGAATATACTCCTTTAAAACTCCTTCGCCAGCATTTGAACGAAAAACTCGACGTCTTAGCTATTGTAACTTCAAGTCCAGCTCCTCCTAAACGTGTAAAAGGTGGCCCAAGAGACTATCTGCTCACCTTTAATGTTATAGATCCGTCAATTGCACCTATCAGCGTAACTGGAATACAAATATTTCGACCCTACCAAGATGCTCTACCGGTTGTTCAAATCGGAGATGGAATTATTTTACGCAACTTTCAAGTTGTGATGGACAAGAATATTTACAGCCTCAAATCTAAGATGGAAGAAGGAAGTAGTTGGGCAGTCGTAAAGAGTAATGGAGAAATTCAAGTTAGAGGACCACCTGTTGAGCATAATATGAAAGAAATTGATTACGTGTCTAATCTTCAGACATGGTTTTCGGAATTAGACATAATAACCAGGTCCAAATTTATGAAAGCGAATGGGAAGGTCGGAGAAAGTAAGAAGTAATCAGGCTTCTGTACACAAAAAGCCTTTTATTTATGACCACTATTTCTTGTAAATTACTTTTACCAATCTGTATGGGGGGTTTTTAATTTTTAAAATAGAAAAATAGTATTTCACCAAACTATTCCAAATCGGTTTTATCAAATTTTTACTGGATTTCTTCATGGTGCCTATTTTCAGTTTTTTTCCCATAAAAAGTAGCAGTAGAAATAAAATTAGATGGGGTATTTAAAGCAAGGATTTAAGAAAAAAAGCTGACAATATAGTTTTAAACGCGTATATTAATAAGGAAAAAAACCGAGTAATAGTTTCAAATACGCAACCAGATGTTACAGCAGGGTAATACTCATAATAGAGAGTAATCTGTCCTCGATTATATTGATAATCTTTTTGTCAGAACGGAAGAGGAAATTAGGCAATGCCCAAGGCGTTTCAAGTCTCGGCGACAGAAACTGAAAATAAAGGTATTGGTTGTTTTTATCTTATTTGTGAAGCTTAGAATAACTCACAATGAGATTTAATCAATGGATTTCTAGTAACATGAGGTCCAAAGGTAAGCATGGGAAGAACGAAGTGAGGTGAGTTAAGTTGGTATTATGGGCGGCTCATATAGAGCACCCCCATGCTCATAAAATAGCGGGGCTATTTCTGATAATCTTAATTCTGCCATATTTAAGTGAGTGCCTGATTATCAGGAACATTTATAGCACTAAATTCTCGCTTCCTTACATGGCTAAATACTGCTCCCGTAAGCATAAAAGCTCTTGATTTTGACCGAACAAATCAAAATTCTGCGATACAATTTTGGATGTGGACATAAAAAATTGATTCAAAAATGGATGATAAAACTATTATTTATATTTCTCCCTTCTAAAATTAAGTCTCTTTTCATACACCCGTAAAGTAAACATATAAATATATTTATGACTGACGGTGATACCACTTATCATGTGTAATTACAAGTTGAACATGATATCTAACGAATAGAAATAATATAAAGATAAGTAAGTTTCTGGTATACATAAATTAACCATTGTATTTAATTATAGCTCTCTGAGGATAATTACTACGGTTGTATCCTATAGACTGACAGCCTCTACATAATTGCCTATTATATCCATGTTCCGTGCAAAGACTGCAGTGTGAAAGTCGGCTTTGTACCTGCTCACATTGGCTTAAAATTCCACCCGTGACATCAGCTTGCACTCTCATATTGTCTCGAGTTCGTGCCCGCCGTACAGCCGCTTCAGCTCGTGTTCTAGACGATGAGATGGGGTCAAGGATTTGGGGTGGAGGAGTTATAAGTTCGTTGCCTCATACTGGTCGATATATATGCCAAAAGATGTGGAAATCTCGTGGAGTTATGGCTGTCGGAAGTTAGCTCCGATTAGATGAGTAGAACTCAACATCAGATACTTACTTATTGATTTTTCTATGCGAAATTTTAGCTGATGCCAACAAAGTATTCCGTAGGAGGCGTTAAAAAGACCAGTGCAAATGGTGGAGACAGATCCAGACCGGATAAGCGTAGCCTGGTTGTTGATAATGTCCAATTGCGCTCGGAGCTTATATAGAGGATTTTGAGAGATTATACCCAGATAATGGCTATATATACTAGCCGTTAGTGACAGTGGAGTGGAGCTTTGTTTAGCTTTCACGCTGATCGAGATCTCGTTCAACTGAGATAAGATTCCCATGCGGCAACTAGAGAAAGCAGACTGAAGGCCGCTAGATGAGCCCCCTATCCAATCTTTGAGCTGTCGATAGCCTCCTTTTATCCGTGAAGTGGTAGTGGTTCCCAAGGTGAATTGTCGATCGACCCAAGCCGAAACGATGTGCTCCTTATGGGGCCCGAACCACTGCCCAAGAATATATAATACAGCCATATTTTCCACTATCCGTGCATCATTTCGAGATGTCGCATTGTTAATATTTGACGTCTGGGATAATAGATTTTCACCAGACTGAAATTCAGTCTGGATTTCTTGAATGGTATCTAGGTATTCTTCAGTCGTTTTTGTTGAAATTATATTGCTGATAGCAATTTCGAGCTCCTTCCAACGATCTTCCGTCTTAAATTTAGCCTTGAATCGGGCAGTTATGTTTTTCATAATATTCCACCGGCAAAGGATGCGTCTAGAAAGCGGTGCTGGAAAGCGAATATCAAGGAATGTTGTTAAGGCCAATTCATAGTCAGTGAAAATAACCGATGGTCATATTCTCAAGCTATCGTGGGTATAAACGGTCTCTATCAACCATTGAATTGCTTGGTCGTAGTTTTGAGTTTTCTTGGGTCTCTCTGTTTAAGAAACACAGAGCGATTGTGGAAGATTGGCCATAGTGATCGACAGCTATGCAATGAAGAAGTGGCATGTCAAATTTGTATGTCTTATATGTAAAGTCCAATAAAAGCACTTCATGATGTCGTTGGGCATATTGCTTTTTATGTCTACTTTATTATCCGGCTGAATGCCGCCGCGCCCTCCGCAGATCCTAAAAGCCAGTCTATCCCTTCCTGTGGCCTACGTTTTCCAATTTCTTCCTTGACCCTTGCCCTGGTTTCTTTGCAGAAAAAGAGGTGTAGCTGTGTCTTAGCTTTCCCACACGAGCAGTCTGTGAAGTTCTCGTGATGAAATCTTTCGTGATATGCCATGAAATCTCCATGTCCTGAGCGCGCTGCGAGTAGTTGACCAAGAATACGTCTGGGAAATCTCAGTTCATTTGGGAATTTTCCTGGAGGCTTAAGTTCGATTCTTAGTGATTTGTGACTCGCAGGGCAGTGTCTTAGCCACCAACTTTTTTCTATTTTTGACTTTTTCTCCGCGAGATTTTGCTTAACCGCAGCGTGAGATATATTTTCATTAGACTGGTTGAGTGATGCTTCCTGCGCTGCTGTCTTAGCTAATTAGTCCGCTATTTCATTGCCTTTGACTCCCGCGTGGCCTGGGATCCAGATTGCAGCTGTTTGTCCTACTTGAACATGGGGTAGCCTGCTCCTCAACTTCCATTCTCTTTGAAGTTTCCTGATCAAAAGTACGTCCTCCCTGCTTGTTAGACTATCATTCCCATTCACTACCCTCGCTGCAGTCTGATCATCCGTATATACGATTATATTAGTAGCAAAACGGGTAGCCGCCTTTTCGATCGAGACCCGTAGACCCTCACTAATCACGGTAATTTCTGTATCAATAGGTTCTACTTTTCTGTTGATACAGAATTTCTGTGCCAGAATTTCATGGCCGCCTTGGATAAGAACATAGGCTCCCCCTGCTCTACCTTCCGCTGTACGAGACCCGTCCGTGTGTAGTAGTATATCATGAAAACTTGGTTGTGTGGTACTGTAATGTCCAGAAGTCATATTGTCTAAACAGGCCAGTTTTGAGTCCTTGGACTTTGGGAGTAGATAGACTGTTTCAGTAAGGCATGTAGTCGCTGACCCATATGCTCTTTTCCTCAAAGGATGTCTGAGGTCAAGCGTTTGGATCCGTAAAGCTTTTCCTAGTCGAATTTCTGTTAATAATGTGTGTGCTGTGGGGATTCCAGCTTCTCGGTGGAGTGCCGGGTTAGGGAAGGTCCGGTACACAGGCAAAATAGCCCGGAGGCTCAAACAGATCGCTTTTGATGGCATTTTTAAGTGCTGACCGCGTCTATGTTTCTGTGTTTGTAGTTTTTTCGTTTCCATTTGAAAGTGTGATCTCCAGGCCACCAGGTCTCTGCTTCAAAGAAAGCAACAGGGAGGACACAAGCTTTAACTGCATGTCGTACTAAGTAGGCGGGTGACCCTTTCATTGTGTTATTGAGACGATGAAGATGCGCGGCTACTGCTAAACGTTTATGGGCCCAGTGATTCGTGTGGTTAAGAGAAGAAAGTTTTCTGTCCAGCATAATTCCAAGCCAGCGCGTGATCTGATTAGCTAAGAGTATACTTCCATCGAACGTCATAGGTGGGTATTCTTTAGGCCTTGGAGCTAAGGTGAAATGTTGAAGCTCGCACTTATCCCGGTCAAAAGAAATGGCATTTTATCTTCCCCAGTCCAGTAAGACCTGCGCTTCTCTCTCCAACTTTTCTGTACACTCTGTAAGTGTGTGTCCAACTTGTAAAATTGCCACGTCATCTGCGTAGCTGAACTTCAATTTCTGGTCCCCTAGTCTTAGGATTGGTTCAATATACAGCATGAAAAGAATTGGAGATGCTGGAAAGTTTTATGGAAGACCACAGACTAGCGGGCTTTCATGAGACAATGAGTCACCGAGTCGCATTCTAGCTGTTCTCTTAGTAATGAACGACCAGACCCACTTTCTGATCCAGCATGGCCATCACTGATCACTGAGTCGACGTTGCATCCTTCCTGAGAGAACGGTATCGAAAGCTCCTTTTACGTCTAATGTGAGTAGCGAGGCTACTAGGCCACGAGAGCGTGCTCTTTCTATCTCGTGTATAACGCAGCTTACTAGATCTAGAGCGGAACGTTTTGGAAGCGCAACGAACTGCTGTGGATTCAGAACTCCATAATTTATCGCCACTCTATTAAGGCGTTTGGCTATCAGTCTTTCCAGTCCCTTGCCAAGGCACGATAAAAGTGCTATCGGTCGTCAAGATCTCACAGAGCTGAGGTATCTTTTTGGGGGGTTTGGGAGTAGAACGATCTCCGCTCTTTGAAACACTTGTGGGTGGTGGCCGAGAGTTAAACATAGCTGGAAAAGGGCGCACACAGTTTCTTTGATTACGCCCCAGCAGGCCCGTAAAATCGAAAAAGATATGCCATCGATCCCTGGAGCTGTATTTGAGCCGTGCATTATGCATTGTTCAATTCCATACTCGTCTACCTTGTTATAAGCCTCCAAATGGTCTCGTTGATCTATCATTTCGGGCTCATCCGACGTATCATCCTCCGAAGTTTTTCTCTCTAATAATGCCTTCCTAAGTACGGATATTTTCTCTTCCGGGCGGGTATATTCTTGTCCATCATGAACTATAGGTGAGCTAGAGTGAGTTCCTCCCCTCTTATGCCAGCCTGGAATCCTGAAGATATCCGCAGACGATCTAGCTTTTAGAATGAAATTTTGCCAGTGTGCTTTTTTTGCTGCTCTTGTAGCATTACGAAGGGTTAGTTTCTCTGCTGTTGCTTCTCCTTTCCTACGGGCTCGGCGATAGGCTGCTGCTTTCTCCCGGCACTCCGAGTTCCACCATCTTGTGCCCTGACTAATAGGCTTTTTTGGCGATAGAAAACGTTCAGCATTAACCTGTATACATTCTATAATTGTGAGCGCTAGACTATCTGGATCATCCTGTAGCAGGTGAGCTGGCTTTAAAGTCTCCTTAATGCCTGCAACTAGCCCTGGGATCGCTTTTGCAGTGAATTTGAACTTTTCTTTGGACGCTGCGTGAGCTATGCTCTTCAGTGGTACAATTGTCATGATTGTCTCATGATCCGAGGTTGTATGGAGGTGTTTTTCTATGTTGCTCTGTACTCCCAACATATTCGTAAAAACTATATCTAGGACGCTGCCTCTTGAATGTGTGCCCTGATTTATAGGCGAAGCTATGATCAGAGAGTTCTGTACTGCCCACTCGAAAAGTTCCTCTGATCTTTTAGATAGTCTTGCATACGAGTCCCATTGAAGATGTCTGGTGTTGAAATCCCCTGCGATCAGGAATTTTTCTGGTATTTTCCATTGCTTGAGCGCCTCAATTACTGTTCCTCCTTCGTTCTCTTTAGGTGGCCGGTATACGTTTACGACAGTGATTGGCGGGGAGCTACCGAGAATTTTCAGCCAGCATATGTCTGTAGTACTATCGGGGCAGAATTGGACCGGTTTTAAATTTCTGCCTTTCTTAACGTAGGAAACTACTCTAGGGTGTAGCTCCCAAGATATCTGTAGGGCGAAGGTATCATACTCAGCATGATATTTGGTAATATTTCTATCACTTGTCGTTAATGTCCACGGCTCCTGGAGAAGTATAATGTCCGCAGCTTCTTCGTACGCGAATGCAAGGGCAAGATCGTGATTAGCTTGCCCACGGGCTACGTTTGCCTGAAAAATATTTAAATATTTCCGGTGTCTAGTGGTTGGTCTGCTCAGCATTTCTTAGCTGCAGAAGAGTTCAAGTTTGTTAGTGCATCTGGCGAGATTGCTGTAGTATTCAATGTAGAGTTGGCAAGGAGCCATGCTCTATAACCAGCTTGACGTATTCTTTTCCACTCAGAGTTTGGCAGTTTTTTCAGTACTCCGTTTCTTACTACGGAACGTGCTGGGCAAGAAGTTGTATCTGCTGCGTGTGGACCCTTGCAGTTAGTGCATCTTGGTGGAGCTTCACATGTGTGATGTCCCCGGTTGCTGCATTATTTGCATCTTTGTTCCTAATTGCAATGACGAGAGTCATGAAATTCCCAACATTTCATACACTGAGACGGTTTTGGAGCCTTGATTATTTGGCGAGTAGGTGAGCTAGTGCTAAAGAGCCTGAAAGGTCTTATGGCTTGCTTGAACGATGCAACGATGGTGCCATCTGGTAGTGGGTTTTCTTTTGTTATTTTTTTTGCCACATTACTCCTGTGGGTATTAGAGCGGTTATCCCTTGTACTTCTTCTCGTGCACGTTCCTCAGTGACCTCCCACTTAGTTCCATCTAGAGAAAATAGACTGCGCGGTATGTGGTCCACCACATAAGTATACCATTCTTCAGCTTTCTCGACGGTTCCTCCGACAGTTGTTCTGATTAAGTTAGCATTGCTGAGCAGTTCCTCTGCCCGTTTATCGTTATTAGGAACGGTAGCAAACCCTGATTTTACTTGTTGAATTGTTCTTAGTGAGCCGTGTTCAAGATTCAATTTATTCGACAAGGCTGCTTTAACTGCATAGACGTGATGTGACCGACTTGTGTGCTCTTCTGGAGGTCGAATAAAATTTTATTGTCCCGTCTCTGGACTTGAGTCTTTTCTTTAAAAGCGGAAGAAATGGGTTTCCTTGGTAAGTTCGCCATGGGATTTCCAGTGACCTTAGCTTTAGCAGCATGAGCGTAGGTTGATAGAACATTGGTTTGTACTTTAGCAGCTAAGTTTGAGTTCTGGCACTGTACTTTTCCCTGGTTACAGCTTCCTATCTCCTTAACTCCGCGAGCGAATTGTTGTAGAATTTTAACCATTGAAGCTTCAATGCTCTTTGTCATGTCCCCAAGTCCCAATTCGCGGAGCCGCTCGCTAGACTCGTCTAATGCCCTTGAATACTCTCTAACAATGCTCTCCCGTTTGAAGTAAAGTCTACGTGTTTCATCGCATACTTCTTCGGTTGCTTTTGTGAGGGACTTTACAGGAGATGCTGCTGACGTACTTTGGTTCCCGAGAAGGAGCTTTGATTGCTAGCCGTTGGCTGGAATAGGTCTTCCGTAAGATCTGTAGTGTTTTGAGGAGCACATTTTAAAGATTTGGGATTTCCAGATCGTACGATAAGTGGAAACTGTGGTTGCTTATGAAAGGCCTTTTCTGCTGCTTTCGGGGTGTTTCCTTTGATGTTCATGTCCGAGATGTTATCAAACGCAGTGAAAGGGTCTCCGGGGCTATACAGAGCCTGTGTGTTCTTGTATATTGAATCCTGATGAGCCACTATATTGGTAAACCGTGATGCACGCGATCATTGAGTGGTGGTAGGTGATAAGGGGGGAAGGAGAGACGACGAGCGCGTAGGAGTCATCGGCAGCGACATGTCGACATCGCTGTCATCAGCCGTCATTGCTCAAAGAGAGTCGCTAGATGCACTGAGTGGGAAATGAAAATGAGTCTGTCTGTTGTAAAATGGTGAGGGGTGAGCAATTCGTATTCTGGTGTTGACGGCGGCTGATATACAGAGTGGCATGGGTAAAAATTATTAAACACCAAATCCCCGAATCACATGAGTCTACTCAGATCTGTTCACACATTATTAGGAAATAGGCTAGTGATTAAGTTCGATTTCTCCACTATTCATAGGCATTACTCTTGTTGAGTAGTTACCCGAACGATAACGAAAAATCATTTCATTAGTAACACAAATTTGAGCATCCGCAACACTCAGGTTCTATAGGAATTATATCCAATCCCACCAAATTAAAATATATTCAAGATATAACTAAGTAATCTCCGACTTCTTCAACTATCAGACCTCGCCGGCCACATCTCTCGAGAGACCAGCGAGTCGCTGTTCATACACATCGGAAACATGATCTTTCAATTCTATCAATCGCTAATCAATTAGGAATCTCTCATAGACAAGCTCAATATGCAATTGAAAGGTCCGATAACTCAGATACCTAAAGACCCGGCTGTCCACCGATATTGAGTAGTGGTCAAATTGATGAACTAGAGCACTTTGTTTGTAGCTCGTGAGATTGGAGATTTATGACCTATCTTAAACTGACAATGTTTCCATTTTCTCACTGGAATATTAGTAAAGGTGTTATTAGGAGAGCACTCCAGCATAGAGGATAAAAACGTTGTATCTCTCAGTTCAAGCATCCAATGACCGAAGCAAACAAGCAGAAGCGGTTACTGTTTGCTCAAAATCATCTAGATTGGACAGTTGAGCAATAGAGTCGGGTTCTCTGGACCGATGAATCCTGGATCGGGTGGTCAACACACACGTGCTTTTGTGACAAGGAAAGTAAGATATCTCATCTGCAAGTTTTTCTAATACTTTGCACCAATAAAAAGTTAGCCCGGGGAGTAGTTTAACGAACACTGTGTTTCGTCAAGATTCGCGCTCAGGAACGGGTGGATGTTTTGGGTATTCTTCATCGGGTCATAAAAAGGTCCAATCCAAGTTTGGGATAAGAGGCGGGGTCGTATTACCTTGGGGTTATATTATGAATACATTCTCCCTCTCATATTATCTGTAAAGAGAGAAAACCCCTTCATGTTGTTGATGGAAGATAGTACTCCTTGTCATGTTGCACGGAACACAATGGAAGCGTTGTAAGAAGCAGGAATACAACCCATTTTTTTACCTCCTTATTCCCCTGATCTGAATCCGATAAAGTCCTTGTGGAATACTATGAAGGATTATATATAATCACTGCATCCGGAAATAGGGGTGGGAAGGCGGATATCTCAAGCTAGACATAATGAAACTATAGAAGAAGCTTAAGTTTAATATTTTAGGCAGCTATTTATCGTAGGCCAAATTTAGAAAAAAATAGAGTTGCCTGGAGTTGGGAAGATGCTCACTCCAGATCATTTCACGAATTGAAAAAGTACTAGTTACAGCCTATATCTTAGCAATGCTTGCCCCCGAAGCTGAAACTATCCTTGAAGCTGACTCATCAGGATATGCGATAGCAGGCGTTGTGTCACAGCTTGAGAAGAAGGGTCATTTCTGACCATTAGGATACTTTTCTAGAAAACTTACACCTGTAGAGGCAAACTGTGAGATTCACGACTAAGAACTTCTAGCAATAATAGCAACCATCAGACACTTTTGAGGTAAATTAAGAAGTTTGAATGGGTCATTCATTGTTCTTTGAGATCATTGTAATCTCCGTTATTTCAAGACGACTCGCTAATTATCAGAACGCCATGTTCGTTGGGAAGAAGAGCTAGCAGAATTTGATTTTGAGATCAAATTTCGTTCAGGAACAGACTTATCAAAGCCAGAGATTCTTTCTAGGAAGAAAGAGCTTAAACCTTAAAATTTAGTTGAAGAAATAATTAAGAAAATAGAATTCAAGCTTCTCGAGGATAGGTGGCTTTCGCTGTAAAAAATTTCTGAAAAACTGAGTAAATGCCCTCATATGTCTGCCGTAACTACTAAAAGTCAAAACCCCTCAAAAGAAACCCATAACACTACTCAGCCTGAAAATACCGAACACTCAATAGTCTCTGTGCGTGAAGCTTCACCAAATGGTAGGGATATCTTTGACGATTTGGAGCTGCAAAAAATTTGGGACTAAGCTTTAAGAAGGGATTCGCGCTTCAAAACTCTCTATATTAGTGTCAAAAATAATGATCAATCCCTATCCCTATCATATGATAACAAGATGCCAGACTTTAACTTTGATGAAAAGCAAGCCTTAATGTGTCGTACAGCTCTATGGATTCCAGACTGGGAGCTCCTTTGGACCGCCCTTATCCAACGAGTGCATGACTCTTATCTAACAGGACATCCGGGGCATGAGGTAACACTTGCAATATTAGCACGGAGTTTCTTCTAGCCCAAGCAATACAAAGATGTTAGGTAATTTGTGAGGAACTATCATATATGTGGTGTTATAGGGCCAGGGCCCTTGTATTGAAATTCGGCCTAAGCCGTATCGGATAGTATCGCTTACTAACCGACACCCTTTTATTAGGATCGTCGACGTTTGTTGATTAGCGAGAATACTCCTTAGTTGTCATAGACAACGACAGTAATCGAAAGGGTTCTGTGTATTTCTGAGAATCAGATGGAAGATACAGGATATTACTATTTCGCATGCCAGGATACCTTGAAAGGATATAATGAAGGATGTATTATAGTAAACAGTTCTCACTTTAATGAAAATATAGATATCCTAAGTAACCTTCTTGTGCCCTCACAATAGGACAAAACTTTAACATGTGGTAAATCAAAAGTTTGATGCCAATCCACTTAAGGCCTATTACGGCCTTTGCCTATTTCAGTGCGCTTTCACAGTGGGATAGCTATTGATTTCATGATAGATCTACCCTTAACTGACAAAATGAAAAATTTCTTATGGTTATTCAAGATCGTCTACTAGGAGGAGCAATTTTAGAACCGATGGAATGGATGGAAGCTGAAGCATGTGTAGATCATTTTTTAACTGCCACTGCAGGTATCATGTTTTTCCCAATTCAATAACATCTGATAGAAGCTCTAATTAGGCGGGGCATTTTTGGAAAAAGCTTTGCAAACTAGTCGGGATTCAACAACGTCTATCGATAGTGTTTTATCCCTAAACTGATGGTGGTACCGAAAGAATGAACCAAGAAGCGTTCACCTATTTTCGCGCATACGTTTCCTATATTGAAAATGACTAGGCAAAACTTCTCTCTCCCTTCCGCGATGGTAGTAATCAATAACAGAGATAGCTTAAAAACTGGGTATAGTCCTTTCTTCCTTACTCATGGCTTTTACCTTGATCCTATTAAGCGTCTTACACCCTAAGGCAAGCTTCCCGCTAAAATCAAAGAGCAAGAGCTAATGCCTTTATCAATCGCCTGTATGATGGTCAAAAGCTTGTATAAGCTGCAATAACTACTGCCCAGCAAATAATGAAACACAACGCTCACCAAGGCAGAAAACCGGCCGAAACATTAAAAATTGGTGAAAAAGTTTGGCTGAATTTAAAAAATGTTCCAACATCACAAGTTAAAAAAATTGTCGTCGAAAAATGCAAAGTATAAAATCATAAAAATTATTTCTCCTAATTTGTATGAGCTAGACGTCCCAAGTGGCATCCACACCAGGCTTTTCATTGTTCTTCTTCGTCGAGATCCTGGTGACCCCTTGCTTTCTCGATTAAGTGATGATGATCAGCCGCCACTCCTGCTTCACGGAAAGGATCCACTCTTTTCAGTTGAAAAGATTCTCAGGGCCGAAGCCTTTCAAGGTAAAAGGCTAGTTTGTGTTAGATGGACGGGCTATAATCAGACAACCTGGGAACCGAGAGAAATCGCAATAAGCTACAAGCATGTTCGCTATACAATGAATACCGCCCATCTTGTGCCACAAAAGCCTTGTGGGCGGCCCCTTTTACTGAGTATTGAGCAGGTCGACCATACTAAAACTTTTATATGGTCATCTTTAGAGCACAGTCAAATTTCCTGCTTAGAGTTCGTCAATGAATCCTTTCAGCAATTTGGACTCAGCGAGAATGTGATTCGACGGGAATAACTGAAGAGGGGATACGAGCGTTGGATTGCCATTTTAAAACCATCCCTTTCCCTTAGGAAATCAGAGGAAGCGATGTGAGCTCGCCAGAGAAGATCTCGAATGGGAAAAAGGAGATTAGATGAGAGTTCTCTGGACTAATTTTTCTACTGACTCACTGATCTTTGCATTAAGAAGTTAATGATCTTCATTCTCTGTCGTTGGCTCATAGGCCTAATACGAGAAGAAAGGAATTTCATTTCCGTTCATACTTCTAATCTTTATGTCATTGGGCTCTCTTTCAGCTTAGTTAATGTGACCAAGTTACCAAGTGTCTTTTTATTCCTGAACCATGCTGGCCAATTTCGAATCTCACAATACAGCTTTAACTCAAAGAATGATGGGGCATCTTTATTAAAATTCCCCTATTTAATTAGAAAAATGTGTAAGGACTTATAAATGGTGGCTATTCTAGTCTATTCTTTAATATCGACAGAGCTTGTCGTTGTCCTACATGTTATGCTATGTTTATCTATCACCATTGTAGACAAGGAAACCTTATGGCTTTGACATATAGTTATCTGTTTGCATGAAACTCTATCTATTTCTACGCCGGAAAAACATTGATGTCTCTCTCTTTCCTCGTGTTAGAAGAGAAGCAGGCTAACCATTCATTCGTCCCCCAGTTCAATGTAATACTTACCCGGTGGCTAGTTTCTCCTAAAACAACATTCAGGCGCTAATTCCATTAAGCCAGATGAACGAAGCGCATTCATCATATCCACACAGTCATAGGCCGAAGGAAAGCCCATTAAGAAAATAAAATAGCAAAAACTTGCCTGGAAAGATCTTTAGCTATTACTAAAGAATTTTTCTGCAAAGAAAAGCACAATCTTCCTTTAAGTAAGATATGTAGGAATCTAACCTAACACCTCCAACTAGGATTCGAAATTTACATAAATAGTTTATTTAATTTAAATTTTGTGTAGGTAAAACTACAGGGCCAGTTCATTCTGATCTTCAAAGACAGCGGCGGTATTTCTTCGTTAGAAGGGTGCTAGAGGGTCATCAGAAAGAGACAACATCAATTGAGTTCTTCTATTTGCCTCTGTTTTAATTGAAATTCTCCTAGGCGCCACTTCATAAAATTGCAGAATTGGGCTCAATGCCCGAATGTCCAGACAAAAGTCTGTTGCGATTGGAAACTAAAATAATGTAACTATATGTAGGGTAGCATTGGAACACAGGTAGCTATAATTTTTAAAAATCAGTTTCACTCAATAATATTTCAAGTTTCAGATTAAGGCACTTGTGTTTGCGTTATCAAGTTGTATTTCACCTCCTCATTTATTTACCTACACCTAGAAATAGATATTTAAATATATAGACCGAAAATCTCTGTGTAGTATGTCAAAGTGGATCGACAAACGTTTTATTAATTGGTTGGTTTGAAAACACTACCCAATCAGAAATTTCAATTCATCAAATGTTGTATTTGTCCTGTGAAACTTAACAGAAATTAATTTACGACCCACGCGTGAAAATTCGAATTCTAGTGTATTTTACATTTTCGATTAAGCTGATTGGAGAAAGTATCCTTATGCGCGAGATACTTTTTGGCTGCAAGACTCATGGCAGTTGCCTACCATTCACCCCGGTAGGGTCTTAGTCACGTGGCTTAAATACTTGATTATTGTTGTCTGGCAGCTGTGTGTAGGTGTGGATCAAGCCTCCAGTTTAGATTCATGAAAAAAAGATCAGTATCCTTACCAAAACCTAGCAGCTAAACCATCAATTGAAATCGAGTTCAGGAAATAAATTTGGCTACAAATGCGCGAACCAAGAGCTCCGTCGCGAGATAACGATGAGGAAGCTAAAACTGGAGGCAAATCGCCTGACTCTTTGGCTTCAAGTAGCAGAGGATCTTCTGAAGAAGGTGAAATAGAAGATTCTCAGGATATAAAAGATACTACCGTTGAACTAGAAAAAAATAACAATGAAAAGGAAGATAGATCGAGAGAAAATTCGGCACCACCCCTTCCGTCCGAACCACCGCCTGGATCTACTGAAGAAGTTGATGATGGCTGGGCACCGATTTGGGATGAATCTGCGCAAGGATTTTATTTCTACAATCGTTTCACGAGAGCTTCTCAATGGACAAATCCTCGTGTACCTGACGTGTCTACAACAGCTTCTTCTCTCGGCCCACCTGGTGTTGATCTTCCCTCTCAAGTGAAAACTACAGATACACCTCCCACTGTGATCAAGCCAGGCTATAATCCTTCTATTCATGGAGATTATGACCCGACAGCTTGGTATGCGCAACCAGCCCAAGAAGAATCCAATCAAGATTCAAAATTTCAGGACCCAGACACAAGGGCAAATTATGTAGCCACAGCAGCTTTTAACCGATTCACGGGCCGCTTCCAAAATCCAGACATTACACCTGAAAATTTTAACGATGAGAATAAGAGTAAACGTCAGATGAATGCATATTTTGATGTTGATGCCGCCGCCAATAGTCACGATGGGCGTAGTTTAAAAGCTGAAAGAAGTGGTAAGAAGTTATCGAAAACCGAGCTCAAGCAATTTAAAGAAAAACGAAAAATGAAGAAAGAGGAAAGACGAAGAGCATGGCTCAGAGATTGAATTATATGAGTCACTAGCTAACAAGCCACCTCGTCGGTCCAGCCATTGCATAAGGTGACATGGACAGATTAGATAAAATAGCATCAATCGGCACTCTACGCACCAAAGAATGCTTCTTTATCTTGGATTGAAACCATTGGCCAATCCGAGAATAGCTTTATGGTGAAAGTATAATAAGGAACAAAAATAGTTCTTTACAAAAATCATCATATTTCATTCTCTTACCGCATAATGCTCGATAAAAGCTCTGAACAATCCTCTAATGATAACTAGAGTCTAACCAAGTATCTCTTCCTCGACAATGGGGATTTTTTCTTTTCCTTGGGACTGAATAAGTTAGATACGACTGACTACTTCTAATGCTGGTTTTAATACGCCCGGTTAAGATAGTTAATATTGGTCCCTCCAGAAACTCTCACAACCTCCCTCCCATTGAAAAAATAAAAAATTATAGTTGGGGGAATTTTAACGAGTTTTAAGAAAAAAAAGAGTATTGGTCTCACGGGCTCCGGGGGTCCAATACTACATGTGTATATACCCTTTAAATGCATGATTGTAATTCAAATAATTACATCACATTATGCTGTAATACCCCAAAAATCAGATGAGGTACTTTGTTGTATCTGAATTAATAATAATAACAATAACAATTGTATATACTAGATGGATCTCGCTCTTTTTTTTTTTTTTTTTTGGCACCTATAATCCCTCCCCTCCCCTCTCTTTCAACGTTATATCCTCGATTAAATACGCCATGCTGTTTCCCTATCGGTGAAATTGTCAACAATCCCTCCAACTAAATTTAAATCACAGATTTTTGGAAGATAACTTCTTAACTCTATGATTATATCAATCATTCATTCCATAATTTTCTTGTCTCACTTCTGGATTCCGGATTGCAGAAATTTTTGATTTTCAGAGTTAAGTAGCTCACGAGCGATTGGCCACTGC
Organism: Oidium heveae; assembly: GCA_003957845.1. Lineage (NCBI taxonomy): Eukaryota > Fungi > Ascomycota > Leotiomycetes > Helotiales > Erysiphaceae > Oidium > Oidium heveae. Next base: position 36,945 of record QVIK01000163.1, on the reverse strand, counting down.
TATAGGGAGCCGATCTACTGACCCTCTATTTTTCTTTGTTGACCACGTATTACTGCCTAATTAGGCAATTTTTGGCCACCCTGCTGCTTGACACCCAATTTCCTTCACTTACCCCTATATTCCTCTCATTGACTCCCTCATCCCCTGGTCAACGTTGGATCACAAAGTCGTCCTCTAGATTACAAACATCTAAATTTACACGAATATGAACTGAAAAGTCAACCACTAAACTTATGACTAAACAAAACATTATGTTTATATTTATATTTCTTTTGGGGCTTGAAATATAAGGTCGCGATCTCTCCTCACATTCCTCATTCTCTATAAAAGTATCGAGATCCGAATCGCAGACCACATGTTCTCAGGATCTCCTCATACTTTGCCACCACAACTTGCACGCCTAGTTCTCATTCTTCCTCCATTAGGTCTGATGGCTAGTTGAGAAGTCTAAGCTAACTCAAACGCAGAGGGCTCACGATCAGTACTATTATCAAAGATTTTTTACTTCTTTTTGTTGCGCTTGTCACTTGGCCGGCCTTTTCCCCGCACTATAGCAGGCTCTTCGACATTTATCATCTCATCTCGATCCGATTCCCTAAACTTAGGGTTTTGGCCACTGTCATGATTTTGAATGTCCATCGTAGCAGCTCTTTCCTCACCAGTCTTTTCTCCGACTGGAGGCTGAGGTATATTTGACTTGGGATAAAGCCAATGTGAATGAAGATCTTTGGGCTATAATATGCGATTCGATTGCTTAAGATCAACAATCTGATGACTGCGGGGGATTCCCAAAGGTGTTCCATAAGGTTTCTCTCTTCCTAGTACCTCTTGATACTGTTCAAATGCCTTCCATATTGTGTGCGAAGGTGCTGCTGTTTTAATTTTCCATATTATTGGGACACAGTGCTCGTAAGTAACAATATTCCTGGTTTGACATGAGTATTCTTTGGCGCCAGTCTTCAAGTTAATTCTGTAGTAAAAGCTCAATGGAATTTAGTACAAAGAAACATTACCAGTTAAGTGCCCTAGCTGTGCTTTTGGAGCTCAGTGAGCACTCTCTGCGCATTCTGTGGTTTCATTCCCCAAGTGAAGTAGTTGATTAGTGTTTCAATTCACAAAGCCGTGCCCCCCCAGGTTTTAAGCCATTTATCATGTACATATTTCAGGCCTCTAGAATAACTAGCTCGTAAGCTCCTGTGGTCTAAACCCTCCAAACCAGAGCTAGGTGTGAAATCGGGAGTCTGGTCATCGGTGTAATGACCGGTGTCTTCAGTCCTAGGCTTATTTTTAGAAGTTTTTATACAAGTTAGTTATCTGAGCTTGATTTTGTGACAAATTTGTTTTACACAATGATTTTTATTGAAAAGTGACATCATTCGAGCTAGTGCTCATGGCATATGATGCGAAACAAGAACATAACAAACCAAATTAATTCTAGAACGATTATTATTATTATTAAATTTAGAGCCTATACTGAGTTTATAACTATGAAAGGCTATGTTACTATTTATATACTTTACATGTCTTTATACTATTATATGACTTTCGAATAGATATTGAGGACCATGTCCTTGCATATTAGTTTGATAAATGGCATCTAGACGTGGTGTTTACTCTGTGAAATCCCCATTATCTTCTAGACGGTTCAGGTGCCATTTTCTTGTACTGATATTAGTTTCTTCCAAAAATTCCACCGTTTTTTCAATACCACGTACGGTGTGAAAGAGTAATTGGAACGTTAGTGAATTACCATTCAGTTTTTCTTTTAATTTATGTCTTGCGTCCTTATATTCTGAGCAGCTAAGTATTAAATGTTCCGGGGTTTCAATGCTTCCGCACCTGCACTGGTTTGTATTGCTATGTCCGAGTTGGTATAAACACTTTTTATTGTAACCGTGGCCTAGTTTCAGCTGAAAAAAGGCACTAGTTATATCCCTCCTAGTCCCTCGTGGAACTAGGGGTTTTGATATAATTTTCCAGCCAAATTTACGGCGATATACTGACCGGGACAGTTTAGGGTTATCATCATTTTTTCGGAGATATTTGATCCATTGTTTCTTTCTCATGTTAGCAATTTGGAATTTAATAGATGCAAAGCTCGTCTCATTATTTAGAGGTTCGAGTTTAGATGCTTTTTTTGGCAAGAACATCCGCCTTTTCATTACCCCGTATCTGGCTGTGGCCTGGGATCCATGAAATACTGATTTTGGCATCTTTTTCTTTAATTTTTTTGCTGCTGCTATTGCTCTGATTTGGCAACCTTGTCCGGGAAGATCCGAGAGCTTTGCAAGTCTATGTAGGGCTGCTTGATTGTCTGAAAATATACGGAAACTATGTCCTGGCCTTGCTTGAAGACTAGCGTATTCGATTCCTTGGGTAATCCCTTCAAGTTCGCCGTTATAGACCAAGTTGCCGTCTCCAGTGTTTATCGCAAGTTTCTCCATTATAGTGCCTCTCTGGTCCGTAGCAACGACGCTGACCCCAACACCCTTACTATCTTCCATGTATGAAGCATCAGTATAAATGAATGTAGTCGATTCCCAATTTGTATTGTAAAATTCTTCTTGATGGTGAGCTGCTACTATTTCTTTTGGGTTTTATTTGACTTTGTCTTATGTATGGCGATTCTATATAAGTATTCGTCGTATAAGGCCAATGATAGTCAGATTATATATTTGAGAATAACTTCAGAATACTATCAGTTCAAGAGTGAAATGAGTAACTTTGATAAAGATAATTTAATTTAGGAAGAATCTGATCTCTACAGCTAAGGTTTTACTACGAGTTATATCTAAACTATTCAACAACACAATAATAGCCAATTTGTGTTGTGGCCGCTTAGTAGCAAGTATCTAAAACATGAATGTTGCGGTTTACATGAATATAAAACGTGTAGACCCAAAACAAATCTGTTTTGGGTGAAACTAGGTAATGGCAGTAGCCTGGATAAACCAAACACTATTGCTAAACAAACAAATGGAGTTTCTCCATATGAAACAGGTTTTTTTCCATGTGGACGGTGAATGGTAGTTCTGCGCTCCATGGAGGGAAGATATAATGCTTGATTTGTTCCGATGGGCTACCATCTGAGGGATTGCCTATATATTTTTTTATCCGTTTTAATTGTGTGAGTCTAGGGACTAAAACATTCTGATTCATTTCCAGGTTTACTGGGTGAGATGAACTTAGTTTGCTCAACCGGAAGGCATACTTCCGTGTTGCTGTATCTAGTCTTATTTGGGGTGGTGCTAGAGCGGCTTCGACTTCCATAGGTAGAATTGGTGCCGTTTTGAAGACGCCAAGGATTTTCCTCAAAGCCATATTCTGTATTCTTTGAAGTGCTTCACGCACATAATCCGGTCCTTTCCACCATATTACTGATCCAAAATCGGATATACTTGTTACGCATGCTAAGTATATTTGTCTAATAGCAGTAGGGGAGAGACCACGATTGATGTTTGCAAGCCTGGTTATTCGATAGAATGTTTGGAGGGCTTGCGCAGCTCTTATTTTAATGTGAGATCGGAACTTGAGACTTGGGTCAAAACATATACCTAGCCAGCGGACCAACTGTGTAGGAGCGATGACAGCGTCATCAGGTAGCCTTACACACCAAGTATCCGCTTTTTTTGATCTAGTGAAGTGCATCAGTTCGGTCTTCGATAAATCAAATTGTATCGCATTTTGACTTCCTTTTGCATATATTTTAGCAACCTCCCGTTCTAGTGTTTTTGTATTCTTTCTAAGGCTAGTCGATTTTGTAGATATAGCGATATCATCCATGTATGATATACAACGAACATCTTGAGTTATGAATAAGTCTCTGATATAAATGAGGAATAATATCGGTGAGATAGGGCTCCCCTGTGGAATTCCAGTCTCAACACTTTTAAAGCTTTCTGTCTCGCCATTGAAGGAAAGTTGTAGCAGACGCTGATCTAAAAAGGAGGCAAACCACGATATTAGACTCGTGGGAAGCCTTACTTTCTTCATTTGTTCTAATAACTGGTTCCGTGAAACGTCATCGAAAGCTCCTTTAACGTCAAGGAAAAGTGTTGACGTAACACGTCGAATTTGTCGATTAGTTTCCACTTCGTTAGTTAACAGCAGCGCTGCATCGACCGCTAATTTTGTTAGTCTCCCCCCAATTTGGGTTGGGTCAAGTAGCTGGGATATTTCTGCTAAATAGCTTAGACGTTTTGCTAAAATTCTCTCACTGACTTTGCCAAGGCAGTTTAGAAGAGATATTACGCGGTATGCTTTGGGCATGGAATAATCAGGCTTAGATGATTTGCGAAGAATAATTCCCTTAGCTTGTTTCCAGCATTTCGGATGATAGCCTATATCAATTAATTTGGAGAACAATTTGAAAAATATATGGGGTATAGCATGGTAGGCTTGTGTGACAAGTTGTGGGGATATTCCATCTGGCCCTGGAGTTTTACCTTTAATTTCCGCAGAGCAAGCCCTTTCAAGTTCAGATACAGTTAGATTGGGCCAATCCCAGGCATTTGCTTCACTGCTTCATAATTATCCCAATTAGGAGTATTAGTGTTGGGAGGAGTAGGAAACAGAGTTGAGCGAAATACTTGACATTTTTCTTGAAAAATTTCATGCATTGAATCATCAGCTGCACGGATGGCAGGAATCTTTGTGTTCCTTGCATCTTTAGTATAAGCCATTGCTTTAAAGATGGACTTAGGGTCTTCTTTCTCCAGAAATGAGTTCCAGTGATTAGTTTTCGCTTTTTTGACCTCTTCAAAATATTTATTTCGTATTTGACGGTAATTCGCGACTAATTCCATATCTTGATTATTGGCTTTAAGAAATTTCTGTTTACGATTCATTTCTTTCCTGAGCTTAATAAGTTCTGGGTTCCACCAAGGTTTGGCCTTTCGTGCAATATTTGTTATAGGAATACTCATTTTGGCAGCATCTATGATGCAATCTGTAAGTTCTTGTGCTGCTTTGTCAAGAAATCGTGTTTCGCTATTTGGGCCCCGGACATGAAAATAGACCTCTTCGCTTGATCTGTCCCTCATTCTATTACAAAGCTCTTTTAGATAGTAGCCTTGTTCTGACTCCTCAGATATTAGCTTAGTAAATTTGTTCCAGTCAGCTTTATCTGTGTTAAATTTTTGTTCTTGATTAGCACCACCATTTAAGTCGACTTCATAACTGACGCAAAATTGTATTCCAAGGTGGTCAGATCCGATATCTTCTATAATCTGCCAATCGTAAACATTGTGAGCCAATACCGATGATACCATCGTGAGATCGATTAATGTTGGTTTGCTCATATTTGGCCTAAAGAAAGTTCCTTCCCCCGGCACGTTCAAAAGTTCCATGTCATTCATCTCCATCCATTCGACAAGTCGTTCTGATGCGGGTGAAGTATTTGATTGAGGGTCCCACAACGGATGATGTAGGTTAAAATCACCGACAGCGATAGTTCTAGGTGTGATTTTTCTTTGATATAGGAGCCTATCAACTGTTCTCCCTGGGAGATTTGCTTGGTCTTTTTGATTGTAAATATTAAAGAAGTGGATTTTTCGATTATTCTTTACTATTTCAAGGACTTGGAAATCAGGATCTTTGGGGGAATCATTTGTAAGTTGAACTTGACTTTCAAGTGCCCTTGACAGGTAAATCAAGGTTCGAGGTCGGTATTGTGGGTCAAAATTTGGTAAAATTTGAATGTAAGCGGAATTAGCTACTGATCTTGTCTTTGAGTAGCATTCGCTCCCGGAGTCGGCAGGTATTAACCATGGTTCTTGGATCGCTATTAAATCAACTTTGTGTTCTACTGCATATTGCAACGCACTTTCCGTTGCTATTTGGCTTTTGTTGAGGTTAATATGGAGAAATTTAATTTCATTTGTGTCTGTCATTAAAGTTCAACTTCTTTTTCAGAGTTCCTTTGGATGGACTTAAATATTTCGCACACTTTGGATGAAGCAACGTGGTTACCTGCGCAATTGACACATTTCGGTGCTAGGTGGTAGCAACTTTTACCTTTAGCCTGGCATGCATTGCAATGATGTTGTTGGGTACTGTGACGGTCCCCGCACAAACCACAACGAGGTTGTTTACGGCAGTAGGAACTCAGATGTCCGAAAGCTTGACAGTTATCGCATTGGGTTGTGGGAGCCACTGAGAAGAATTTAGTTACTCTGACGCTGATTCCAGCGATGTAAAGTCTGTTCCGTATCACTTTATTCGCTTCAGCTTCTGTGGCAAAGGCAATGGCAATGGCAACAGAGCCGGCTTTTTTCACCTGCCGATTTTCTTTTGTAGAAATCCAATGGGGTATACCAATTGGATTCAGTCCCTTATTAAAAGTTGACACTTCATTTTTGATCATTTCCATTCCGTTCTCATTTGGAAAAGCGCCCAGTGGGATTCCATGTGCTACTACTTTATACCACGGTACATCTTTCTGGGCGGATGTATGTGGTATTATTCTTTCCCAGACTTCTTTCTCTTCCAGGAAAAAATCAGCAGAGTAATCTTCAGTTGTCGTCACCGAAATGTTGTTGTTTTTTGTTTTGGCTACGACATTCACCACTGGTCCCTTTATTCCTTTGGCTCCAAATGCACTGTTTATAGTGTTCCGTGCCAGTAAAGGGTTGACTTCGGTTTCTGTCCCAGGTTTTTGCATAAGGATAATTCTTCTATTAGTTTTTGACTTGGGTTTTGATTGGTTTGTATTTACATTATCCTTCTTAAGGTTATTTGCTTTGTTTCCAACTAATATCCAGTCTTGTGGCGTATTTGATTTAAAGGCCCCTTCACTAGCTACACTGGCCATTGACCGGCTCGGTTGCATTTGTTGTGTGTAATTGTTTGATTGTTTTTTCTGGCTTGAATTTGTGGGCATATTAGGTGCGACATGTGTAACCATTTTCTTTAGGTCCCTCGCCTTATTTTCTATTTGTTTAGTGGCTGTTTCGAGATTAGTTACTTGAGAGGCGATTATTTTTGATGCTTTGCTAAGAATTCCTTGCTCAGTATATTCTCTAAAAATCTCGAGTAGGTCAAGCAATCTCTCTTGTTCCATTCTATCGTTGGTCAGACCGTAACCCATCACGAGAAGATCTCTGGCTTGGAGTATGGCCTCTTTTGTGGTTTTTGGTGCAGTTGAGGCTATATTTACATTCTTTTCTGTGATGTGGCTCGTTTTTTTTAATGAGCGATAGAAAAATTTTCACTGTTCTGTCCCGTTTGTTCCAAATTTTCATTACGTTTGGGATTTGAGGGGTTGCCAATGGAATTGTTATTTGGGTCAATGTAGTAAATTGACTTCTTTAACTCGTTTTGTTGTGTTTCATTTATTTTGTTTGGTAATGGTGGGAACTCTTCCTCAGTATATGCTTCAAATGGGTCAACAGCTGATGAATTTTCCGAAGGAATTTTATCCATATCAATTTCAGGAGATTCTGGGTTGTAGAGTGCTAATTGTGTATTATCTGGGATATCTTCGAAATTGGTTGAAGTTGGGTCATACATATCCTCATCAGGAATGTCGGGAGAACTACTTTCGTATATATCAAGTGACATTTTTTGACTAACGTTGAAAGTATTTTGGAAACAAGTGATTTTTGGACATAAATTGTAAGTGTCGGAACACTACCAATGATCAATTCACAAGCTTGTGAGGGTGTAATTAAAGTATTCAATTCTATCTTCTCTCTTCCATGATACAGTTGCGTTCTAGCACGATTGATTCGGCGAAGAAAATCACACTTGACAACTCGCCCACGTGACAATAATAATTATAGTCCTGAGAACATTAATCTGGTCAGGATTTTCCGAGTATACCCAGAGTTTCTATGGTTCTAGAGCATATGGGGATGTAAAAAAATTGCCCATAAACAATAAAAATCCTAGGCACTGAACCATATATACATCTCATTAGTAAATTCTAAATTTATCTGCTCAGCAGAGTGATATGATCTTATTATGTTCGGAGAGCACATATTATAGTGAAAGCTAAACATGTTAAGGATATCTTTCTTGTGATAATTAGTGATCTCCAGGCTGCCCCGTTCTTTAAATCCAACCGTTCAGGAAGCGCAATGACAATGACCATATCGTTAGTCATCATATGGTCGATCCATGGGATATGATCCCTAGCATATTTCGAGCCAAGGTACGAGAGCTTCAACTTAGACTGAATGAGTCATGATGACTTTGGCTCCTGTTTATTGCAGCATTAATATTATTCTTTTTGGTCGCTCTCTGTTCGCAACAAAAGCAAAGCTGTACCGTGGTGCTTAATCAAACAAGCCGGATCGCTTTGATCCCCGCTTGATCTATGTCGTAACCGAAAAAAAACATTGGAAAGATGCCAACACTCTCCAGAGACTCGAGGAACTTCTTGAGGATCACATTGATACGCCAGAGCTTGCAGATTTAGAGATAATATTAAGTTTATAATACCTATGAAGAGGTAGCATAATATTTCTCCGGTTCTATTTTGCTTTACCAAAGCCGAAAATAAGTTTATACGTATCCATTTATCAACTTGCCCAGGTTTAGAAGATAACACGCTTTGCCGGAACTATATGCAGGGTATGATATATCTTTAACCATTTCTTTTACTTTTAGTTTAATTTGTATTTGTTTACTTTCTCACTAAGAGACTTGGGAGCAGAAACAAAATGGTAAGAGTCATGTTCCCAAACACTAGAAGTAACACGTTTCTATTAGTATTACACCTAGTGATGCACGATAAGATCCTTATCCTTGGATTTAGAATCATTGAGCAGATGGTAAATCTTATTAGGTGTATTTTTTTGGACATCTACTTCTGATAGATTCTAGGAACAACTCAAATCGTTGCTAGTTAACGTAAGCGGTGTGGTATTTATACAAACTGTGTGAGACCGTCCAGCCAATAGAAATCCTCATAAGCATGCTATATAAATTTCAGAGAGTAGTTCTATAAAAATATTTAATCCATTAACGCTTTACCCGATTGAGAGTATATATTTGACTTCCCAATTTGAACTTGAAATATCTGAAAATGAATCTCGTCCATGGATTAACAAGCGAATTTAAGCGATTTACGTTTAAGACACTACCTACCGTCTTGACTCCATATAATATATATATATGGATACATAAAACATAATTTTCAATTATTAAACAGTACATCTAAGTACCTGTGAGTGAAACGGTCCTGGGGCTATTACAGAGTTAAATCCAAAACTCACATTTATTGATTCTCAATAGAGTAAAGTGTTGATGGATGATGGAGATAATGATGTGACCAGGGAAGTTGAGAAGCTGAGTTTATATAACTACATCCTTTAGATTCTAAAATATTCCTAAAATCTAGGGGAGCGTAGTTCATATTATGTAGGCTAGCAACAAGATCAATGCACGTTAGCTGGCATAGGGTAGAACGGATCGTAGGTACTTGGACTCAATATTCGAACTGAAGGCATATCTCCTTCTCTATGAAGTATTATATCAGGTGTCATTTTCCATGTAGGAAGTGCTACTCTCAAAGCCATATGTATTGCTTTGTCAATTAGACTACAATAATGAGTCGTTTGAGCAATTGATGTTTCTTCCCTTGTTGGACTCTTGAAACGATGTAGTTTTTGGTGACCTACGCAGGAATTTATATTCGAGCTGCATGCATTGCTGCTGTTTAGAAAGCCCGTTAGGAAACGATTATTAATTTTTGAAAAACCGGGAATTTGCCATCCAAACAGTTGTTACGGTGAATACCTTTCCATGGAGACTACAGACTTAAATTGATCCAAAATCCTAATACATCTTTGCCAAAGTATTTCAGTACTATAATAATTAAGAAGGCAAAACTTCCAATAAACCATTCTGGATAGATTTACCACTTAGATAGTTAAAAATTTATATGAGTGCGTTTTTTCGAGCCTTCTTAGCAATACTTACCTCTTTAATACATGAGTCTAAGCTAGACCAAGCTCTTTATAAAAGGGTTCATTACTTGGTTCCCTGCCAAGAAAGTCTACTATAGTCTTCATTTCATCCTGTGAGCCACCCTTCTCGAGTACCATATGCCTATAGCGGCGACCCTCTTTACCGTCCATTGGATTCTTTTTGAAAACACTATAAAACATGTCTGTACTATATACTTGGCTACTCAAGTACCCATAATATCCAGCATCGTAACCACCTATTAAATGACCAAATGTAGCTTGTCCATTACCCCAATCATTTTTCATCCCCAAGGCCTCTGGACCCTTGATACCTGAGATTTGTGTACGAAGTTCATTATATAGTTCGGATAATTTGAACGATAAAACTTCTTCATGATCTTTTGGGGTGTGAATTTTCATATCGAAAATTCCAAAGTGAAGTTGACGTAGGTTGAAGAGCGCATCATTAACATGCTTAGCTCCAATGAGTTTATCAATTAATTCATCAGGAATACTTAGACCAGTACTGTAATGTTTGCTAAGAGACTTAAGCTGTAAGGGAGTCCAACACCAGTTTTCAAGCATCTGGCTCGGTGCTTCTACAAAGTCGCGAACGACAGATGTTCCATGAAACCGAGAAAACTGTGTTATCGAGGCTAGGTCATGAATACCATGTCCTAATTCGTGGAATAGGGTAACGACTTCATCATGCTTCAAAAGAGAAGGTTTATCTTTGCTAGGCTTCGAGAAATTACAAACTAAGGCCGTGGCAGGATATCTACGTGTACCGTTTGGATATGTAAATCCAGGCTGTAAAGAAAAATTGGCTGCGTGAGCATACTTTCCAGGACGTGGATGCAAATCTAAATATCTGTAGAAAGCGGTGGTATTAGCTGTATTACATAGAAGTTCCGTTTTCTTATGAATTATCAGAGACTTACAAGTAACCAACAAAGCCCCCACCCTCCCCTTCATCATTCCACACAGCAAAGATCTTAACATCTTCATGCCATGTAATATCTTCACCCTTTCCTGTGCCTATAATCTATAAGTTATGCCCAAATCTAATATGTAGTTGAGTTACATACTGGATATCTTTGCCCGATCATCGTTAGAGATTTCTATGAACTTAAACCCGAATAGATCCTCGAATATCTTTAGCATACCGTTGATAGTTGACTGTAGCGGAAAAAACTCTGAGATTTTCTGCTCATCGATAGAGAACTCTTTTTCAACCATCAATCGATGATAAAACCTCGAGTCCCACAAATAATAGTTGCCATCATTTTCAGCTTCGAGTCCTCGATTTTTAAGGTCTTCTGCTTTAATTTTCAAAAGATGCTCAACTTCCTTAGCACCTCCTACTTTGAGCCTTTCTCTTAGATCACCAAGAAATTTATTAACTGTTGCGGGGTCCTTGGCCATTTTATCTGCAATTCGAAATGCTGCATGATTTGGATATCCCAAGAGCCTTGCAGCCTCATCCCGAAGGATTATTGTCTCTTTAAATGGAGATACATTTTGATTACACTCTCTAATGTAAGTAGTTTTTTTTTGCTATATCACAGTAACATACCTTATTCTCATTTTCAATAGTCATTTTCATTCTTGTCTCTGAATTTGTGGCAAATCTTAGGGTAGGAAATAAATCTGGATACTTGAATGACACTCGTAACTTTCCCTCATTAGCACCAGTTCCTTTCTCAAAGCTTTCAATCAAATCTTCAGGGACACCATTTAATTGATCCTTTGAAAACCAAACACCACCATTCTCTTCATTTAGGTTTTTTTGAAATTCTATCTGAAGCTGGCTCAACCGCTTTTTGATCTCTTTGAATCGATCTCTTTTTTCTCCCTTTTCAATACCTAAGCCATTACGAATGTAGCTATTTCGTTCTTTCTCTAATAATCGCAAACACTCTGGGCTTAGATCTTCATCGCTTTTACCTGTTTTTATAGCCCGATGTACAGTATCAACGAGCTTGAACAGGTCTTCACGCATTCCGGCCTCGATACCGAATTCATCCATAATCTCTTCAGCTTTGCTTGAAGCATCACGAAGCTTAGAATCTGTGCTTACAGCTTGGTAAAAGCCAATAATTCTTGTTTTTAAAGCAGCTAAATTTTCTGCATCTGCCATCAACTTGACAGTATTTGTAAAGTTCGCCGCCTCTTCTGGTACATTTTCTGCGATCTTATCGAGAGTTGCCTTAAGTTCAGCGCAAATTCCTTTAGCATCTTCTACGAGAGATTTTTCTGTTGCATCAAATAATGGTGGTGGTTGTGGCGGGATTCGGAAAGGCTTTGAGCCCATGGTACTATTAGACATAATCCTATGTGGCTTACCATAAATTGCTGGGGAAAGATGACGGAATAGGACGTCAAGCCTTGATCCAAAGCGTACCGTTGAAGACAGAATGATGGAAATAGAAATAAATAGGAAAAATGACAATAATTTTAATGTCTGGTGCCGGTTATAATAAGCCAGTTTTATAGTGCAAGATAAAATTTGCGAATGTTTTAGGAAATTTTGAATAATTAGAATTGATGATAAATCGTAAAGCTGTCGTAGTGTACTAGAAAATGTTGGAAGAACTTAATCTAATGAAAGCAAGAACGAAGGTCGACAGTAAGATTCTCAATATCAAATTTAATCAATCGTCATGAAAGCTGCTAAGCCTGAGATAGTTTCTCTTGAAACTGACTCGAAGTCATAGTTTTGTACCAACACTCTAAATTTCCAGACTTGAGCCCCTTAAAGAAAAAGGTTAAGTGCTGTAAATGGCCCCTCAAATTTATACTTATCACTGTATATGCACACATCTTCTTTTCGCGTCTACACATACATTTTCATCTTTACCACGGCGCTCCCGTGAAAAAGGTTCTATTGATGCGACACTTATTTTACCTCTTCCAAAAGTTCCTCTTAACTCGAAAAACTTACGATATGACGTACCACCAACTGAAGGATACACTCTCTTACTAGGCATAGAAAAGGATACTAAAATCTATACTATACGGAAGTCTGAAGGATTTGAAAGACGAATATTACATCATTGTTCGAGGTGTAAGGTTGTGGTTGGATATGAAATACTACAAGAGTCTGGAGTGGTAGAGGTTGATACTGCTGAAAAAATACATTCTGAAGGAGATGACGATAAAGATTCAAGTCCTATGAAAATTATGTATATACTTCCTGGAGGGTTGATGAGCACTGAATTTATGGCTTCTAAAGAAAAAATAAATAAAGAAGAAGTCGAGATTGGGAATAAAATCAGTGTCTTTACGAAAGCTGAGGAGGTTTCAGAATACAAATAAGATTAACTAGGAAAATCATTCTTTATCTAGGAAAAATACTTATAATCAGGATATTCAAACTAGAATCATATAAAGGACTTCACACGATATAAACTGTGACTGAGCCTCTCAAGCATTTTGGCTTGTAGAAAAATGGCAATAATTTTGAAGTATGAAAAGGAGATATAAGCCACAATTAATGTTAAAGCTGCACCGGTTTTTCTAAGTGTTAGGAGAAAATTGTAGGTTTCTGCTTAAGCTCAGATTGACAGAAATTTTGCACCCGAGCCGCCCAGTTGGGCGAAATAGATTGAGGAAAGATGCAATAAAAATTGACATCACTTTTTTTTTTTTAATCCAGAAGATCAAAAGAAATGAATAACTTAAATCTACCTTAATACTCTCTAAACAGGAGAAAAGAGTGTTTCGAAGTTTTGCCATTTTACACCTGATCAATAAGTAACATAACAAATCTCTGTACGCATCGGCGAGAGTTATTTAATATTCTCTATGCGATAATCAGAAACTCACAAGGCGCATGTTTTCTCAGACTTTTCTAAAAAGCAGTATTTTCAAATGATTATCGACTTGCTAGTAAGAGTGATTGAGTATAATGACATTAGGATTGATAATCTACGTAACAAGTGAGAGGAAGAAATGGAACTAAGGCCTGATCTTTCAAAGGCATTAGCAGTACTAGCGGTCTTGATTTGATTGATAAAAGGGTCACTGAAAATATGGAAGCTAGATGGAAAATTTTCAGATTTTTCTGTTTCATTTACCCCATTTCTTTTTAGAAATTTGAATTTTTACGTTAAGACTGCGTGATATTCAGCTGGAAGCTCATTTTAATTTAATCTAATTGTATTAGGGCGCATGAAATACTGAATCTCCGAAAGTTAGTGAGGAAAGGTCACTGTTTCTTCAGTTTCAGTGACAGGACGTTCGTTCGAATGGGCTCATCAGATTTACTGCTCTGTTTTAAATACACATATTTACTTGATATCTCACCGCGTAAACTAATCATGGACCCATCGCCATAAAGAATATGTGAAGTCTCCGTAGCCTTTAGTTTAATACTTGAGCAATCGTCCCCATTCAAGGTTCGAGCAACTGAGCCGTTGGTACCCACTATTACTGCGGACATTGCACAATAGTGGTCGATAATAGTACATAGATTGTTTAGATATTGATTATTTGGTGACTATTGTTACGTGTAATCAACAGACAGTTCATAACTCGTGATTTCATAGGAGCATCGAGCCAGATGTTTGAGTATTGGTCCTAGGCTCCCTCCCACTTAAGTCTTTTAGCAAAAATTGTGTTAAGTGTTGAAACCTTGATGTTTAGTTGAGGTATGTAAATCTCTGGTTTATTTTTAAATAAAACGTTGTCGGCTATATTGAGGCATGCTTGAAAGTAAAACATAAAAAGAGAGCCGTTCGATAGCAATCTCTTTCCCTTACACGGCTCTTGTATCCGATTGGCCAGCGTAGTAACAGGTCTCGTATCATTGGCTTTCCATTAAAAATAACGCGCGCGTACAATACTACAAATCGGTACTATTACTATATTACAAATTCAGAATTCGAATATAAATGGGTAGTAGCTCTACATTTGGAAATAGGCTTGTGATATGATTTCGTGCAGTCGTTTTATTTAAATAATCAGCAAGTTGACATCGGTATATAAATAAAGTTATAGTACTGATTTGTAGTACTGTACGTGCGCGTAATTTTTAACGGAAAGCCAATGATACGAGATCGGTTACTACGCTGGCCAATCGGATACAAGAGCCGTGTAAGGGAAAGGGATTGCTGTCGGACGGCTCTCAATTCAAAACACATTTGTTAGATTCTGGTGATTTAGGAGGTCATAGCACTCACTATATGGTTTATTATGATTGGTCAGCCACAATGTTGCAAGGATACGTGTAGATCTATGGAAATAAGGAATTACATATAAAATAGGGGCTTATGACATTATATAGAGAGTACCCCGAACTTCCATAAGTTCCATTTTTTATTAACAATCACTCTGTGATATTGCTCTCATATTTAGTCTAATAATCTTGTGACTTTCTTACACTATATACCTAAACGCCTACATTGTAGCATTACTTTGTTTTTGCAATGAGGATTTTTAGATTTAGATATTCATTTCTTGTAAAATCGAAAGCGAATAGAGAAATTTTAGCCCAGAATATCCTGACAAGTGAAGAGAAGAGAGCTGCAGAGAAAAGGCAACTATTTAGCATTGGATCATCTGGGATTGGTGGAATTTTCAGATACCCTTTGCTCAGCAATCTTTCCCAACATAATACTGAGCTTAGAATGGGAAAGACTATAAGGCCCAATACCCTATGGAGCACGTAGACTCTTCTTTAACCCAAGTATGACTGATATACATGGTAGTTGAGATATACCAAATTTTCACTCACTTAGCCATTATATCCAGCATATTAAGGAATTTGACGCGTCCAATAACGTGGAAGCCGCGGCATTCGAGGTCCTGCATAAAGACCTTACAAAAAGATTCTGGGGAAGGAAGAATAAAAAGAGCAGATGGGAAGGTCAAGTGGCGGACCATAATACCAAACTTGTGGTATTCGATGTGATGGAAGATAATAATCGGTATTTCCACACGACAGAGTCGGCAGCGAAACAGGAGATCGAAGTTCAGAGACCGTCGATTCTAGGTAATTCGGTAAGACTAGTTGAGGACATGGGGTATAGACATTCAAGTGATGTGAAGTATAATTTATGGAGAAGGCACAAGCTGTCTCCTTTGAAAGTGACCACGGCATCTGAGGTGCAACACGCGACAGAACTAAATGGATTGTTAGCTGCATTGATTCGACTAATAGAAGATGGCCCAGTGTATAGAGAAACTGGCAGGAGGCCTATTCATGGACCAGGTGAATATGTCAGCGCGGACACCACGTGGCTGAGTGACTATCCCGTAGCTTTATTCGGTGCCGTGAAATATAACAAGCATTCGGAAAAGGATTGTCACGGTCTATTACAAAAGCTATAGGCATTTATGTATAAGACGATTTTTTTATAATCTAACTGTAGAGAGAAAATGTCTAATAGATCTAAGTATTTATATGTAAAGACATTCGTAAGTAGCTTGTTTAAAAAAGAATAGAATTCCCACCTAACTTATCTAGAATGTTCTAACCTCTTCTCATATGAAAGAATAACTGCACTCGAGTATATTGTTCTATCGAGTTCTTTCGGATTCCAAGTCGTTAGTCTGTGTACTTCTCGAAATGCTAATCTCTGCCACTCGATTATTCTGCACAAGAGTTTATCCTTGTTATGTGCACAATTAGGAATGCATTAACTATTATATGCTACAGGTATTTATCAGCTAGCAACCCGTCACAAGGATAACGAGGATACTGAGGCGACGGAGACCGACTTAATACGGTATTCTGTGAACTGGTGGAATACAGGTGAGACGAAATAATTACTGCCTGGTTCAAGAATAATATTCCGATGAAATAGCTATGAGTGAGAAGGTTATTGGACAGGTTCAAGTGGTAGCAAAGTTTTGGAAGATGGCGAGCGCGGTCGCCTAAACTGAACCCCCGTTCTGCATGGGAGTAATAGTTGATACTATCTTTTTGCAGACGATTCAACTAACGCGGGTATCCCCAAAATAACGCTCGGAATGCTCGAAGTTCGAGATCCAGACCTGCCAGGTACTGACAATCCTCGAAGCATGAAAGGTAGATGATTCTACGATTCGGGTTACGTAGTTCAGGACACCCATTTGATACCGATGAAGAGCGATGGGTTGAACAATCAGGATACCTTATTCTAAGTAAACCATTATAGTGACTAGGACTAGTAGCAGGAGGTATATCGGGAAGATTGGGAACAAGAGTGTATGAATGATGCGGAGGAAATCTTTCGGGACATCAAGAGATGCTCGAACGGAGGTAGCGGGCGGACTCAGCGTACCAAAGACAACTAGTGGAGGCAGCGGACATCATGGTTGAATCTATGAGGCGCGTTGCTAGGGTACTGAGAGATCTTGATGAGGTGAGAGGGCGACGGCCGAGTTTTGTAAGTCCAAAAGAGAAGATAGTGAGGAAAATGACGAGGATACAATTACAATGGCAGGGGCGAGGACGTGTGGTAAGCTGAGGCGATAGACTGTGGTATAGGCATATGTAGTATGTTATCCACTTTTTTAATTCTATGTGAATACTCTCTAGTGAAAGCATGGTCAGATTTCAGTTGGAAGTACTGACTAGCTAATTTCTTCTGTGATCAGGCGGCTTTATGATACAAACTTTGGTTATGATGTCGAAGCTGACAAGTCACTCGTAATAAAGTAAATACTTCTCTGTGCTTAGATTTAAACCATTTTCTGTATTCTTTCCATTTCNTATATATATATATATATATATATATATATATATATATATATATATATATATATATATATATATATATATATATATATATATATATATATATATATATATATATATATATATATATATATATATATATATATATATATATATATATATATATATATATATATATATATATATATATATATATATATATATATATATATATATATATATATATATATATATATATATATATATATATATATATATATATATATATATATATATATATATATATATATATATGGAGATTTACCAGATCATAGTGTTCTATGATTCTGGTCGGGCCTTTTGTTCGAGTGGTGATGCATGTATCTCATGTATCATGCAGGATGGCAACCCTTAGCCTGTCACTCCTTATTCCTTGTTCCGCTGTCTACATGCCGCTTCTAACAGCTGGTGATGCAAACTATTCATTACAGTTTGTTCCGAATCTGGTTTTCATATTAGCGGCATTATCTGCCCTCTCATTACCCTCAACTCCAGTGTGTCCCGGTACTCAATGTATCTCTAAAATGATTTCATCTTCAATCAGTTTCTCAGTATGCTCATATATGCGGCGTGCCAGCCTTTGACTAGATTCTGGAGCTAGATGCTATATCTTTGTTATAGCCGCCCTAGAGTCTAACCACACGTGAACCTTTTTAGTTGCGAGCATCTCTGTATAGTTGCCCGTGATGAGTGTTATGTTCAGGGCAACCCTTCCCTGAATTCAATACTCATTGCTTAATCTATGCCTTACAGCTGTGGATCAAAAACCTCCTTATTTCGGCCAAAATGCCCCTTTTGTATTTGCCATTTTTCTTCGCGCATCTTCAAAGCGACTACTGCCCCAGTACTTTGATTTTCCAGTTTGGATTCATCAGTCCAGAAAGACAGTTCTCCCTGAGCGGTTTGATATTCTGCTGCAAATTCTTTAGCCTTAGTAGCATCCGGTGTGACACTGATCGTTCCCAGAAACGATCTATCTGCGATTTTCTCTGTTTCCTCATCACTAAATGAGGAATCGAAGTCCATGTCCTGTACCAGCATGTTCGCTAGTCACTGCCCAAGGCTACTCACATCTGATGTGATAGCCAATCCAAGTTTGAAATTTCTTGATCACCCAATTGTGCGTGAACACCCCCCTCACAAAGTGTTACTAGCAAGATATCACGTGTCTCAATGGTATGCGGCATCGAAAGTGATCTTAACGCGTGCCGACGTTGTTTGTTATTTAGGGTAGGCATACCTGGTAGGAGATCTGCCTCCTTCACAACTCCTACTGGTGCGCTTCAAAAATGCCTGTATTTGTACGGGCTTATAGATTAATTATCGTCTGGATCTCTTGCTCCCATTTCTTTTGATCTCTTCACCATATGTTCCCTCCATATATTGCTAAGCTTAACTCCAGCAATCTGGAATTATTTGCTATGTCCAGGTAACAAACCGTTTACTGAGATGATATACCAAATGCGGGTCTCAAGGTTTCGGGCTTTCTGAACGTATACTTCTCTATAGGTTCTGATATTCAATGCTGTATCAAGCCAGAATCCCAGCCATTGAGTTTAATCCTCATTAAATTTGAATGAAAGCTCTCCACGTATCATAGTGCCCTGATGTACTGCTAGCCGACACCTGCGCTGCCGCGTACATGCAATAGCCTCGGTCTTTGCATGATCAGATTGCATGAAATTTCGAGTCCCTCAATCGACTACATTGCTCCCAACCTCTTGCATTCGTGTTACAGGTCTAGAGACGTCCTCTGCCTCCACAAGGAAACTAAAATTGTCACAAGATGATAAAGCGAAGGTTCTAGGTACGATATCTCCTATAGTACTAAATAAATCACTTAAGTATATGGTGAATAGGATTGGTGAGGCCGGTGAGCCTTGAGGAATACCAGTATCTACCTGAGCTTCATTTCTACAAAGTCCATCGATCACCAGTTGTATACACCTTTCTGTCATGAAAGAGCTTACTCATTGGACTAAGCTTCCATCAGCCCATATATCCTTCATACGACGAAGAAGGCAGTTGCGACTGACATTGTCAAATGCTCCCTGAGCATCCATCAATAGGAGTGCTGCGAAATTTCATCGATCCCACGCTTGCTCAACTCTGTTGATAACTCGCGCAGTCGCTTCGGCCGATGATTGTCTTGATGTAAGCATTGTTGAACAAGTTTTACAAAGCGACTCGACTTCCATTTCCATAGAAGCCGGAGCGGCCCAATGTTGATGCGGCCTGGGCCTAGAGAGTTTTTCACACATTGATGGTAGAGCGCTTGCTGCTCTAATTTCTCTATCGCATCCTTGTATGCCACTTCAGGAAATGATGTAGGTGCTTCCTGAGTGTCCCCTGATGGATAGTGAAACTAGATTTGCGTATCATATCTTCTTTTTCTTCGATTGTCACTGCGATTGTACCATCTGAGCTTCGTAGTTCGAGAGTCGCCGTCGTTGCCCATTTTTTAGTATACCAAAGTGCTGTCCAACATCGTTCATAGTTCTTATCACGCGTTTTTCGATGACGCTCTCCTTCCTCTGAGCTAGGGATATTGGGCTGAAACTAGTTAATTTCCTCTTCGCCCTGATTCTATCCGCCGAAGCATTGGTCTCGATCTCTTCTTATTACACGATAGTAAACATTGCGCTCGATCTTGTTTGACTCAATGGTTATTTGCTGACCCTGAAAACGCTTTCTTGCAGCTTTAAGTAAAGACCTTGCCTCCTTGAGTTCCTGGGACCACCAACACTTTGAGCTAGCGCACACCCCGAGCTTTTAGACATGTTGGTCCAATACACGCGTTGACGTGTCTGTTATCCAGTATGCTTCCTCGTCAAGCTCTGCTTGGCGACTGTGAACACTAAGGTGCGCATATTGTTTTGACTTTTAGTTCATAATCGGATGGTATTGCATATTCAGGATCAATCGTCCACGCGGAAAGAAGACCAATGTCAGGAGTAGTCAATTTTAAGTCAATAATTCAGATTGTTTGGCTAGCGTCGCGATTGTGGTGTCGTTGTTCACTATGAGGTTTTAGGTTATACCCTTCTATAATTGATTCTAGCCCTTCTGTTCTTTGAAGATGTTGACATGCTGGATTCCAGTATGGGCTATATGCATTAAAGCCTCGAAGCAGGATTGTCCTGTTATCAATAACAGAAATGGATGAATTTCAACAGAGTAATATATCACCTATAAAATGGCCCCCATGCTCTTTAAATCTGAATCCTATGAAATCAATTTGGAAACGAATGAAGTATTTCATTCATTTCCACAATCCAGATTTAGATGATGGAAAGCAGAGGTCATGCGGTCAGCTACGTGTAATTGTGAAAAAGGCATGAGATATTGTGATATCCAAAGGCGGTATAAAACTTATTCCGACCATGCCAGAAAGATATCGGGCTGATATGGATGCTGGCGATGGACCAATTAAATTGTTGCAATTTTTAGTTATATAATTTATTGAAAAAGAAAATTCGCTTAATATTACAAATTAGGCTTAGAACCTATAATTGAAATCAAAGTAGACCTGTGCTTCGAGTTTTCTGGCGGATGATATATTTGCCCCCCATGGCCCTGCTTCAACCCTGCAAATTAGGATACTGCCTTGGTAAAGATATTTCTCTAAATCGGGCCTACGATAAATCGATGCCTAAAATATTAGGTTTTAAAAGTACAGTAAATTGATCAACTCATATTGATCGCGCTTTAAGTACAGACATTGGACTAAATTATACTCGTGCTGGTAAATAAGACATGAAATATATAGAGGCAGTAACGTTTTGAAAATTATAGTATTGCTACTGACTAAAGACCTTAATTAGTACTAGTTTGCTAATAATTATTGCTAAAAATATTCTGCTAATACATTGAATTTGCACAAAAGAACGCTAAGTACAGCAGTGTAATTTAACAGGGGATCGAATACTCAGCCTACTTGACCGCCTACGCTTCTAGGAAATACAGAAGTAACTGCCAGGCCATAGGGGGGCGCGCATAAGGTACATGGGGGGCAAATTTATCAGCCGCCAGTTTTCTAGCCAAATTTTGCCATATAAATTTTAGAGTTTTACGAGGAGATCATTCATGAATTAGGCTAGATTGGAAATTTTACAACCCTTAAATCCCTGTCTTAATTCATGCGGTGCTTCGAATACCGTGGGCATAGTGTTGTTTACATGTTAAATGGAGGCTTATAAAATTATGTAGATAATACATCGAATTCCGAATAGTTTGTAGGGCAGGGAAAAACATCAATAATAATCGTTTTGTGATCTTGCTCTCATATTTAATCTAACAATCTAGTGACTTTCTTATAATATAAATCTAAACGATAATAACATTCAAAATATTCAACGAACAGAGCTGGATTAAAATAGAGCCGATCAAGAGCCCGGCAATAATCTATCACTGCTAGCTATCAAGGATTAATTATTAATTTTTCAGAATTTATCAATCCCACTTGTGTATGATTCCTTGCATTATCTTCTATAGGACAACATCATTACTAGAATAAGTTATGACTTTAGCTTACACTGTACATATTAATACTGCTAGTCATGGGGTGTATTTTTTATCATAGAAAGGGGTGATGACAAGTACCGGATTTTTGTTTCCGTGACGTGAAAAACAAAACCCCTGTTCTGGGATTTTGTTGAGAAGTTTTGTGCTGCTCTTTTGAACAGGGGGGAGGGCGCGTTTATATAATAAATAAACTGAAAATACCTTCATCCACTTACATTGTCTCACTGAACATCTTTCTCAGCGTTTCCCCGAAAGAAAATGGATAAATTACATGAGCTGTACCCAATATCAAAAGCTGTTAATACAGCATTTGCTTTAATCGGATTTCTCTTCATTGGATGCAAAGTTGTCAGCTATATCAGACTACTACTAAGTCTTTTTGTCATCAAGGGGACCAATGTAACTATTTAACCAATTTTATAATAACAAAGCTAACTTTACAGCTTCGAAAATATGGTCCTAAGGGAACGTTTGCCCTTGTCACGGGAGCTTCTGATGGCCTTGGAAAAGAATATGCCATTCAACTTGCCCAGAAAGGCTTCTCCCTGATTCTTGTCTCTCGTACGGCTTCCAAACTTGAAGCTCTCTCTACTGAGATATCACAGAAATATGTCGGCTCAGGTGTACAGGTCAAAACTTTAGCAATGGACTTCTCTCAAAATAAAGAAGAAGATTACAACAAGTTACAAGCTTTGGTTGATGAGCATGATATTGGTATCCTTGTAAACAATGTAGGACAGAGTCATTCCATCCCAGTGCCATTTATCCTTACTCCAAAAGAGGAAGTCAGGGATATTATCGGGATTAATGTCATTGCCACACTTAAAGTTACCCAGATAGTGGCCCCCGGAATGGTTCGGCGAAAGCGAGGGTTAATCCTTACTATGGGATCTTTTGGTGGTTTACTTCCTACTCCTCTATTGGCAACCTACTCTGGATCTAAGGCCTTTCTACAGCAATGGTCAACTGCTCTTGGGGGTGAATTAAAGTCATCTAACGTAGATGTCGAATTAGTCATCAGCTATCTCGTTACAACCGCTATGTCAAAGATCAGAAAGACCAGCTTACTGATTCCCAACCCTAGAGGTTTTGTTCGTAGTGTGCTCAATAAAATTGGACGCAGTGGCGGGGCCCAAAACATGGCCTACACAAGTACACCATTTTGGGGCCATGGTTTGATGCAGTGGTGGATAGAGAACTTAACTGGAATAGGTTCTCCTTTTGTAGTTGAGCAAAACAGACAGATGCACGAAAGTATCAGGAAGAGGGCCCTCAAGAAAGCAGAACGAGAGGCAAAACGAAATTAAAAGCAGAGAAGTGTAAATTGCATCTATGGAAAAGTACTTTTGTTCTATCTTCACAAATTATATTTACTTGATTTCTCATCACTATAATTATTTAGGTACTGTTTTCTATTTTTTAGAAACGGGGTTATTTTAATTTAAAAATTCATCAATACTTACAGTCGTTAAATCGAATTTAAAGATGTGAGGTTGTTATCGTTTTTGTTTGGTCGCTTTAGTTTATTTTTTGATTCCCACGTAACATTCGAGCGTTGAGCGCAAGCAGGAATTTCATTTCTCCAGCTAGAGCCCTAAATTTTGGGTCTTGATCATTACTATCACATCATTGGCCAAAGCTTCCTATAAACTATCTAGCAAAAATTACATCCAAACTATCAGAATTATATCTTTAAAGGCTAGCGTTACAATAAGGTATTGTTATTTAGTCCGAGGGTCGACACTGCTTCATCCAATAAATCACCCATGCGGTGTATCACGTGTTTGACGCCATCCAATTTTACTCGACACCCCCAAAAGACACGAGCGCGACTGGCCAATATTAATTTGAGATATGTACTTAATTCTAATTCCTAATACCGATATATCCACATCAACGCACTCTACATACTTCTATAGCTTCCATGTTGATCTCATAAAAGAAAAGCGGCTCGAAAGTCTCTAAGCGTCTCGTCGCTTATGTACAACGTTGTCTGCAGCGCTTAACTAGAGACAAGAATTTAGGAAATGGCATATCCAGCAACTCCACAGAAAAGTTTGCCTGGTGCATTTTTCACTACACCTGCACCTTCGCGTTTCGCAAAAAAAAATGTTACTCTGCATCAACACTCGCACAATGATAGAGTCACTAGTAGTAGAACTGCTGGCAGTAATGGGGGAGACTCTATCGCAGCGATAGAAGCTGCTCGGGAACAAGCAAAATCGCAAGAACTGAGGCCCGTACAACGCGCTGCGAGAACAATCAACGATGTTTTACAGAGAGAAGCTAGCTACCCAGATCTAGATAGCTATGTTAGACGTAAGTAGATATTATCGCCTAGATTACATGAAATACGCTTCAAAATATTCATTAATATTTGAGTAGAGGGTATCTCGTCTGACTATCATATATCGAATAGTACGACTGAAGTAGCTTGGTCGCCATTTCAAAGATCAAGGTTATATGATATCCCCGATAAGATATTTGAACAATATAATCATGCTGAAGTATCAACAATGATGGGCTTATTCGCTGAGATTAATCATGCTTGGGTCACAATTGATAATTGTATTTACTTATGGGACTACACAGATCCTGCTGCAGAGATTATTGGATATGAAGATCAGCCTAACAGTATCACTGCTGTAAAGCTCGTTAAGCCAAGAGGCGGAGTATTTATTTCCGATGTCACACACTTATTGGTTGTTGCCACAACTGCTGAAATAATATTACTAGGAGTCAGCTCGAGTCTTGGGTCAACCTCGGATATTAGCACTCAGCATAGTCAAAACTTCAAAAATGTGTCATTATACGCCACGAGAATGTCACTCTCAATTAGAGGAGCAAACGTACACGTAATTGAAGGTTCAAATGACACCGGTCGAATTTTTTTTTCTGGAAAAGCCGACTCGTCGATCTATGAGCTTACTTATCAGCAAGAAGAAAAATGGTTTGCTAATCGATGTGGGAAAGTTAATCATTCTTCTCCGGGCTACTCAACACTAGTTCCTGCTTTATGGAGTACTAAACCAGTAGATTCTATAGTGCAAATGATCGTCGATGATTCCAGAGGTCTGCTTTATACGCTTTCCTCAGAGTCAACAATACGAACATATCATATGGACTCTCCATCGACACTCAAGCAAGTTATTGATAAAAAGCGCCAGGAATGTTTAAGAGATATAAGTCATATGATATCTCAGTCTCCTCTACTTACAAACACAATGAAGATTTGTTCTATTAGTCCAATATCCGCGAAAGAAGGATCTAAACTACATTTAATGGCTACTACTACTACAGGATGTCGTCTTTTTCTAAGTGCTACGCGTGGATATGGATACCTGAGCGGACAAGGAGCTCCTCAGAATATGCAAGTTCAACATATTAGATTTCCCCCTCGGATAGAAGCACGAGCATCAAGTCACACTCAACCGCATTCATATGGCTCTGAACCACCAACTGAAACTTCCTCCACGGCATTGAAATTCACTAGATTGGGCATCCGCTATCCTCCTGGATTACATTTCTTCCTTGTAACAAAGAAGGAAAGTAATGGACGTGATTCACTTTTTCTCTCTGGTCCAGATACTGGTCGGATCGCCGCGCAAGCCTGTGGTATTACTGCTCAGGCTACGAGATATTTTGAACAATCATGTTGGCTTGATTTGAAAAGTCATGCTGAGGATATCGGGCTTGTCACAAATTCATTTTCTGCAAGCTCACAGCCTCTGGGCTTCGGTAATGAGCTCGCTGTTCAATTTGATAGTCCATGCCAGGAAGTTGCCATATTGACAAATACTGGGATTCATATTATTAGACGTAGAAGGCTTATAGATATTTTTGCTTCTGCTATTAGAAATCAGGGTGGCGACGAAGGATTAGAGAAAGAAATCAAGAAGTTTATTCGATACTACGGAAGGGCTGAGACAATTGCTACCGCTCTTGCTGTAGCTTGTGGTCAAAGTATTGATACTAACATCGTAGACGCAAGAATTACCAAAACAAGTGACCCCGAAACTTTAGAAATAGCAAGGAAATGTTTTGTAGAGTATGGTGGACGTCCGTCTCTTAATGAAAATATGGTTTTAGATGGAACAAGCCAAGCTATAGATAATGTACGGCCTTCAGCTAGGCATGAGGGACTTGCTGTATATTTGGCTAGGCTACTTCGCTCTGTATGGAAATCTTCCGTAATTACCCGTGATAGTCGTACTGATAGAATATCATCAACGGTTGCAGCCAAAAAATTAACATCTGTGCAAGAAGATCTCATGAAACTAGAGAATTTCCTACAAAAAAATAAAGCATTTATAGAGGGACTTGCAGGACCCGAGAGTCTTCAAAGGGTGAGTAGCCAGCAAGAAGAAATTGAGCTTCAAGGAGAGCATCAGGCTCTATTTTCATTGCAAAGGTTAAATTTAAATATTATTGAAGGTATTTCATTTGTTAAGGTATTATTTGAAGAAGGCGTTGAACAAATCTGGGCCTCTTTGGAAGATGAGCTACAGCAACATTTTCAAGATTTGACTTTCGAAATCCTTTTCTCAACCGATCAGGGAAGAGACCTAGCTAAAGTTTTGGTAAAGGCTATTGTGAATAGAAACATTGCGAAAGGTTCCAATGTTGATACAGTCGCTGATGCACTGAGACGCAGGTGTGGTAGTTTTTGCAGTGCAGAAGATGTGGTAATTTTCAAAGCCCAGGAACAGCTTAAGAAAGCTTCAGAGGTTGGTGCAAATACAGATATGGGTCGGAAACTTCTCAATGAAAGTCTCAAACTATTCATGCAGGTTGCAGCCTCTCTAACGTTTAGTAATTTACAAGCTGCTACCCGACAATTCTCAGAACTTCAATTTTATGCTGGCGCTATTAACCTGGCTCTCCTTGTTGCTCAAGAATCTGATCGTGGAAATAGAGCTTTAGCTTGGATAAACGAAGATAGGCCTAAAGGTGATTCTCGTATTTCGCTCTATGAGTTTCGAAAGCAATGTTATAATCTTGTTCATCAAATCCTAGAAGACATAGATAAAACTTGTGGATCCGAACCTGAGATTGTTGATGGAAGACCAACCCTTTCTTCAATTAAACGAAATGAAGCTCGCCAAGTTGTCAGCGAATCTGATGACGAACTTTTTCAGTATGATCTTTATGAGTGGTATCTTGCACAGGGATGGGAGAGAACACTACTTTCTGTAGACTCAGATTTTGTCGTTCTGTTTCTAGTAAAATCAGCTAGCACTAATTTAGATAGAGCTGACTTACTTTGGAAATTTTACCAGTGCCGAGATAATTTCTTTGATGCAGCATCTGTGCAGTTGGGGCTTGCAAAGAGCGACTTTCCTATTCCGCTTTCTCGGAGAATAGAATACCTCTGTAGAGCTAAGGCGAATGCTTCTGCTCTTTCTTCTCATCAAACACATATTGTCGGCAGACAGGCGCGTCAGGTCCTACAGTATGAGGTGTCAGAGCTCTTGGATGTTGCCAATATCCAAGATGAGATACTTCAAAAATTACAAAATGATCCAAGATGTGATAACGACTCTAAAGCTACTATTACAACAAGGCTTGATGGTCAAATTCGAGATTTAACAGTTGTAAGTAATTTTTTTAAGATTTAACCTTTAGTAGCTAAGATATTCTAGTTATACAATGAATTTGCAGATCCAGCTTCATATTTTGATATCTGTCTTACTATATATGATGCAGCATCTCACCGTAATGAAGCTGATATCGCAGCTACATGGCAACAGCTTCTAGACTTTACCCATGACAAGGTCGCTTCTGATCCTAACGCTGGTCAACTTCCGTATGAAGCAGTTGTCACCATGATTCGAGATATGGCCCGTCGAATCGGTCGATCCGAATCCACATTTTCTCCTCGCATTCTTATTCCCATGTTGGAAAAGTATGCTTTAGAATTTCAATTTCAAACGGGGCCTCGAATTTGGCTTCCGGAACTATTCATCGAAGTTGGATTTACTTATGAGACTATTTTAAGTATTTTACAAGATATGTGGTATCAAAATATTGCACCATTTACCGATCGGAGGAGACGTATTCTATCCGAGCACATACTTTACATTATTGAACAGTGGTACGAAGAGTGTATGCGAGCAAACGGAAGACTATTTGGCAGTGACGATATTGCCGATAGCGTTATAGAATTATTAGACGCATTTGCCTCATCCAATCTTTCAGCTCCAGATATGGAGATGTGTGAAGAAATAAAACGCAGAATTGTGAGGGCATATCGTTGACTTTTGATTCGTCTTTTGAGCTTCATATCTCAAATTTAGTAACTAATGGTAACTGTTTTTTTTTTATTTACAATTTTATCAAGTTCTGGGGAAAAAAGCTCACAAATAAGGAGTTTGAAATTGGCGTTTAAGGATTTCAAAAAGAATAAAGTTTCTGGAGACTATCAAAGAAATGAGGCCAATTTGATAAAATAATTAGAAAATCCTATAGAATCGTAAATCTATTTAAACACGGGTCCTGTCATTGTATTCTACTTTTATTGATTCATATATTGGTGAAATCAATCAAAATATAATGATCGAACCTATCTAATTGAACTTATATGACTATGATTATGATTATTATATATTAAAAAGAAAAATTTCCATCCAAACTTTGGTATTCAGAAACACTGTTTAACGGGAAGAAAGCGGTGAGGGGTTTAAACTTCAATGAAGAAAATCAAAATTAGAATTAGCTGTTCCTCAATGAGCGCTTGAAACTCATTTTAATCATCACTATAATAGTACTCATTTAATACAATTTACATGTGAGAGTTAGATTGAATTAGCTTACTGTGCACAATAATTAATACGGTTTACTTATATATATCGTTGCGTAGAGTTAATATCCCGGCTAGTTGTTACGGGTTGTACCCATTATATGTTGACTGTGCTGGCCCAGTCACGTGATATTGAGCCATAGGCTAGCTCTACCGAGCGACAGGGATATAATTAAAAGTTATAATAAGTGGGGAAAGAGAAATAGGGGTTTGCAGGGTTAGTAGGAAGCTATATAGTACTTACGTCTCTCCTTTACATTTTAGTCCTTCATAGAAAAATATAGATTATTTAATAGCATAGTCCTTGAGCAAAGTCCGACGACTACTAGTTCTTTCACACTAGTAGACATTTGCGGCCCTCCACAAACTATGATACTTGTGACTTATGAACAATCATTAAGAGCTGGATCATTACGCTAATCCGTAGTAAATAAAAGTAAAGACAACCAGATTGAGCGTATGAATGAAATTGGAGATGTTCTACTCATTCACCTAGTCCCTTTATGACACGATGGGCATACTACCTGAGGCATAGGTGCTCTTGATCTGTAGGCAGATAGGACCTACTTGTGTTCATGGTCTGAATTTGATAGTACAAAAGAATAAAAATAAAAATAACATTGCTGCTTATTCTAAACGGTAAGAAGAAATTATTGAAGTGTTAAACGACTTTACGCACACACGAAATTGTTCATAGAGTTTCTTCAATTGCTTCTCTCTTTTTCACTTCAGTCTAAGAAGCGTAATGTTATCGTTATGTATGTTCGTATTAAAATATATCTGGTAGAAGAACTCATAGAATGCATCTACATTTTCTGAGATGATGGAATGGTTACTTAGATTCTTTTAGGAGCGGATTGGAGAGATCATTTATTATTTTGGCGATCTAAGTAAATACATATACTCACGATGTCACGGGGAAAGGATATTTGTCATTACAATTCTACATCTTTTGGCCTACTGTGGGCGAGTTTGGTATTCTAGCACCAGTCACTAAAGATCTTGCACCAGACTCGCTTAGCCTTTGGGTCTAATCACTATTGCAGTAATTTGATTTGCTACTTATTCGTTTATTTACGTATTAGGCGATGTTGTTTTCACTAGAAATTGGCAATGATGATACATATATTCTAAGATCAAAATAAAAATTTTACATCACTCCATGAATTTGTAAAATCAAAAGTAAATCAACTTCAAGCATGATCCTAACTATTTTTTGTTATTTTAAATAGTTAGATTCGAATCTTCGTCTTATATTGCAACATCGTCACTTCCTACTATTAGAATCCGAAAGATTTTGAACCTTATTTTCAGAAGCCAAAGATTCATCATGTTGATATGATTGAAAATATGTGGTATTTTGAAGCCTTCTGAAAGCATTTATCAAAGTCCGTCAAGACCACTGAAAGTTTTTTAATTGCATGAATGCGTCGAAGTTTATTGAATTGAGACAAAGCCCATTGGAAAATGGCCTTTGTTTCATTAGAGAGAAGACAGAAGAAAGAACAGAATTTTTTTTTTGTAAGGGGTCTCACCGACACACTGTAGAACAGGTAAATTGAATCGATTAACTTTAAAGGTTGTATCGAATGATCAAGCCTCAGGGTTACTTTTAAGCATATTTGTCATCCACGAAGAGGACCAGAAGATACATTTTATAGGGCTGAATGGATTATTTTCATCTCCCTGTCGTATTTCCAGGATGAATCCTTCTGATGGCTCTCTGCTTTTAAGTGCATACAAAAATAGCTGAGTAGTTGTTAAATCATCGTACCTAACTTTATTTATTTTATTCTACTCATTTTTAACATCATATGATGTGATATATACATTATGCATAATTCGAATCTTTGTTGTAATCTTTTCATATCTCAGATTTTGATTCCCAGCGTGATCTTCAATGTATGCGAGTACCTTCTGCCGCTCACGTTTACGTGCAGAAGACCTCGCGAAGCAGAATTGATGTTTAAATGATGGCTGTTTATATCAAGGATGGTGTTCTCCTTCGCATCCTTATTTCTCTCGGAGACAAAGCGGAACGTTATGTGTCTTCCCTTTTTTTCTCGAGAACGATAAGCTCTAAATGGGCATCCACAGTGACGTGTATAAGAAGTACGTTTCTCTTTGATTTCGGTCATATTTTCATCACCAAGGATACATTCAATAAAGACCTTTCTTTTGATCTTTAAGCCATTAATAAAATTATAATTAGCTTGTTTTTGACGTATGTTGAAGCCCAATTACTCGCAACGAATCTTGGAAATTGCTTCAAACCTTCAATTTCTTTCAAAATTTGCATTGGATGATATTCTTTTCAAATATTTGAGGACCCTAGGTCACTTTCAATAGATTTATTGGAGGGAATAATGGAGAATCTAGGATATATGGAATGAGATCTTGGTTGAATAGAGGGAGAAGATATTCTTTCAAAGTCAGAAGATAGCTCCATAGCAAAAGATATTATTAATAAAAACTAAATGATATACCAACGCTATGAGATAATTGGGGTTATTGAATCGCATTAAATTAAGGTTATAACACAAATTTGATTTAGGATTTTACATGTAAGAACTAGAAATAATTTAGTGTTTCTATTTACACTCGCTCTATCCCAAAGGTTATCCATCCCTACAGCAACAGCGAGGGATAATTCTAAGCAGGATAATTAAGCGAGTTTGGTACCAGATTATCAGGGACTGGTGCCAGAATACCAAATTCGTACTGTGGGTATAACACGGGCATAGTACGTGCACGGATATTTTGGCAAATGTAAGCATCTAAAAAAACAACTTCTTCGCCGGATCCACCTGTCCTGGATCTAGATAGATGTGGGGCTTCGGCCTAGGACCTAAAATTGTAAATAAAAAAATAAAATAACGATTTCATTAAAATAACAGCAAAAAATATTAATATTACAACAATTTATCCCTGCTAGCGTGGATAGATTTTGGTCTGGGATGTAATTGGGAGACTATATACATAAATAATCCCTTTTCCTCACGCCATTCCCAAATAGGTATCTTATTAGTCATCATCATGATTAGTCACAAATTATTAGTAATACAAGAATATCATGAATTCATCAGGTCATTGAACAGTCTGTGTCTGATTGCATATAAATTTATGCAGCAGATCATGTATGAATTAGGCTTAAATTAGAAGAAAAGAAATGACCCAACTACAATTTCTCTGTCGGATGAATTCACCATACATTTTTGGCCAAGAAATTTCGTAAGTACGGGGGATAAACTCTATTTGTAAACAGATCATTCCTTGTTGGGATGTGATCGTCTCGCTTATACCCCTACTAGCGGATTCATCTACAATTTCAACCGTGGCTATAGGATAATATTTTTTGTAGTTATTTTAATGAAATCGTAATAAAAGTGGCTGGGTATAGATAGCAAGGATCTCTAATTAGCTTAGTCTCAAGTAATTTTTGAAATATAAATTTCCCACACATCCCGTTCAGAATGATCAAAAATAATAACGCCCATTTAAATCCAAATCATTTCCATCACTGTGAGTTATCCTCTCCTCAATACTACTTCTTTGGTCAGAAGCTGCTCCTGCTTTGACACAGTTGCATTCAGTGATGATAAAATCTTGATGCTCAGGAAAATAACTTTGACTTTACGTTATTTTTCAATGATGGCTCAATTCTTTTTAAGAAGACTACAACGGTATCTGATAAATGCAAATAATTTCAGCTTTATAAAATTTCTTTTTTAAAAAAGGATCCTAACTAACGAATCCCCATTAATATAGCAGGCAATATTTTCGTCGGTTCATGAATATAAAGTGAAATGGAGAAGACCTTTCAATCTTCTCCTTTTACATGTCAACCAACACTCAAATTATCACAGATAAATCCAAAACCTCTCACACACGCTCAAAGAATAAGAAAATTGTATGAACTCCCTGCTCCATTTAGAACCTTTCCCCTTCCCAATTTTCTACCCCACAACCCTTTGTCGATAGTCCATATAGCCTATATATGGATATCTCAGGTAATCAAGCCTCAAATATCTCAGATCACTCCTTATCAAGGATTGCTTTCCTCTGAGTCCCGATCTATTCACGTAACTGAAGAAAGATCTATTCGAGGACTATGGGAACAGGGATTCTATGGGAAGGGGAACTTGAGTCGTAGCGAGCCGAACTGGTTAGATGGAGAGCGGGCAAAAAGAGATAATAAAGTTGCCCTGACTAGTGAAGAGTTTACTCGGCAAAGAAGACTCGAACGTCAAAAAGTAAAATGGGAAAGAGCCAGGAAAGAAAGGTTTGCGATCGACCAACAATTAATAGAAGAGTCTGAAGCTATGCTTAAAACTAAGAATCCCGATAACTCTATTCTGTGCTCAACACCTTCTGAAACAGACATTCGAGTCGAATCGCCAATGTTAGATATGATGCCAGCTACTAGGCCAATTGAGTTACTTTCATTTCCTAAATCGCAGTTAGATATTGATAATACGATGAATACTATAACTAAGCAACCAATTATTGTTGATCATGTTCCAGTGGAGGAAAACTCATCCTACTCTATAATTGATTCGTCACATACTTCAGAGAAAATAGATAAAAGCGTCTCATTTAAAGATGAATCAATGCATATCGTACATGAAATCTCTGTTGAGCCACCTAACTCTAAACATGTACATGGAAGTAGCGTAGAATTTGGCGATGTGAATGAAGATAGAAAAGATGAGAGTGGTGTCTTGAGTTCATTAAAAACTTTTTGTGGATGCAATTCTAGCAATAAAACATCATTATTAGGCAAAAGGCTTATAAAAAGATTTTTAGAGCTTTGTACAAGCGTACATCACTTCAGTAATGTATTTAAAGAAAGAAATGATTCTCAAAACTCTTGCTCAAGTAACGATATTGGTTTAAGCTCAGATGAAAATTCAAACTTAATGAAAATTAAAAACGAAGAACATCTTCAGCTTACCTATGAAGAAGCTTTCTTTCTATCTTATGCTCTTGGGTGTTTACATGTTCTTGACCCTATTAATAAGGCTAAGATGTCAAATTATGCACTTTTCCAATTTTGCAGACAAAATTCCTCATTTCCACCAAAGATCGAAAAAATAGTATCGACAGATGATAGTTTTATGATTAATTATGTTGTGTACCATCATTTTCGCTCACTTGGATGGGTTGTTCGGTCTGGAATTAAGTTTTCAGTTGACTATCTGCTATATAATCGGGGACCAGTTTTCTCTCATGCAGAATTTTCAGTTCTCATCTTGCCTTCCTACACTCACCCATATTGGACGAGTACGTCATTTCTCACCGAGTATTCGCAACGAAAACAGAATCGCACCTGGGCATGGCTAAGTTGTATAAATAGAGTGATCTCACAAGTCAAGAAGACGCTCGTCTTATGCTATGTTGATATCCCACCTCCACTCACTATAGAGGAGGAAGAACGAATGAGTCTTGATGTATTGCTCGCAAGGTATGAGATTAGAGAATTCATACTTAGCAGATTTCTCACGGATAGAATGAGGGCATGATTATAATTGGATATTTTTTCTGGGACTTCAATCTTTTTTTTAAGAAAAAAATTATAGCAAGGCTTTTAAAGAGCATTCCGTTTTTTTTGGGATTATAAGAAATTTTGAAATAAGATGAAGTAGATTGAGATAACAACCACGAGTCCTAGGGGACTTACTTTAATGAAGAGAAATTAAAAAAAGAGGGAAGGGCACATTGTTCAGCACGTTTCATATTTTTTTCGAACCACCAATTAAGATGAAATTAAAGCAAGGCATTATGAGTAATGATATCGCAGGTACGCTCTGCATAGACTCTCGGAGCCATACCGTCTCATCACGATCCGCTCCAGTCAAAGCACGTAGACGAACCAAAGTCTGAAGATCTTTAAATGAGTTATAGTTATATCACATCTATCATCTACGTTTGATTCGAACTTCTCTTTCGGATGATAT
The DNA here is from genome assembly GCA_003957845.1 of Oidium heveae. Taxonomy (NCBI): domain Eukaryota; kingdom Fungi; phylum Ascomycota; class Leotiomycetes; order Helotiales; family Erysiphaceae; genus Oidium; species Oidium heveae. Next base: position 2,031 of record QVIK01000163.1, on the reverse strand, counting down.
GTTAGATATGTTGCATATATATCATCGATTGAATTTTGCGGATCTCTACTGGCAACAGATCGCGACTTAAATAAAAGTAAATTTCCATCCGCGTCGCACGTGTATGTGTATACTCATATCAATGGCGATGGTATTTAATTATGTTTTACAGTACCTTTGGCTCCCAAGTTATTGGCTTATTTTTTGCTTATTCTCATTTGGATTTTTATCAAAAAGCACATTGAATGGTTTTTTCTTGGCTGCTTTGAAACTAAACGAATAATTATGCTAAAGGACCTCTCTGTAACTTTTAGGTGGTTTTGGAAGGGCGTTTGGAAGTAACTTTTCTTGTTTTCTTGTTTCTTTTTCTGATCCAAATAAATCATGAAATTTGGTATAATTGACGGGTTTACATGATCTTTTGCCTTCGATAATTTCACTGTTGGTGATTTTTCATGTAGTAATTACACAATTTTCTTCGAAATTTCTCGAATCTACTAGTAGATCGTCATTTTTAACGTTTCCTGCCATATGATTTGAATATTGTGTTAGATTGTTGTTTTGGCATCCCGATGTAGAAAAATCTCTTGACATGGTATCAGTAGTATCTTTTGAACTTGACGGCGCATTAGAAACGATTTTGTCAATCAATTCATATATTCCAAAGAAAAATCATTCCATCTTGCATTCTGTATTTCAAATTTATAATTGCCATTCTGGGTAGGTATCTCTGAAATAGGACGCTAGGAGGGAGCAACAGGATTGACTATATAAATTGGAATAAGCTTTTAACAGATTAAGGTATGACTGCACCAAAATCAAAGTCCTTTGGATCATAGAATTCGTCTTTATGAAATGTAACATCTAGGGTTTTAATGACCTTATTTTCACTAGAGACCTATACTCTGAAACGCTGAACACATTACTGTTTGTCGAAATTCTTAAGAGTAGAGTATGCTCTTATTACTTCTAATTTTTGGATTAAATGGTTGGAGGAACACTTTTTTTGAAATGCTCTTAGGAGATCTCAAGTTGATGTCACGTTACGTGTCTAAAGGTCGTAGTCAAATTGAATGCTACTCATGATGTAACTATCGATTTTTCGGATGGATTGTCTGACTTCCTTGATACGATTGAGCTTAATGGCATATTGAGTTTCTAAATACTGAAGTTTTCAGAATTCATTAGAATCAAGTCCCAAAATAATTGTTCTCATAGTCTTGATATCTTGAGATTTTGGTTTCACTTGATCACCTTATAGCTTTGGTTATGTTTCATGGTTAGAATCTCCGACTGCCATGTATCTTCTACATATTCCCTTGAAGCTTTTGCTTTAATAACGTTAACTCATTTCAGTCATATCGATTGCTCAAACAAGATGACTGAAGACTAGAGACTTTATGCTATAAGGTCTTAGTCTCTGCGTACGATTTGGCCTCAGGCTAAATCGTGCCAACGCGTGTAGGTAGTAGAGCCATTCGATTATTTTCTTGAAAAGCTTATTGAAGTATCTAGAATATTAAAGTGAAGCCATTTCTGGATGGGTTTCCTTTGACGTGTGCTGCAATAGAATATCTTGGAACCTGATGGATTGATTGGGGAGGATTATGATTACTAAACACTTATTCCTAGGTATTCTTTTCGATAACGAAAAATAGCTTTTTGCATGTGATCTATTTGTGCACTTACAACGTGTCTCACACTTTCACAATTCATCGCTATTCTGCATACTATTGTATATTTCTTTTTAAAAATTTTTAATTAAATAATGAGTTATGTTAGAATTACCAATAGGAATTAGTTAAACGATTATGTTACTTGTAATATTTATGCAAATATTACCGAAACTGTTGCTAGTGCATGTGAAGATGATTATTCACCTCGCTAAATCAATTCAATGTGGTGCTTTGGTCCAAGGACAGTCAATATCGTTGATATGGTGTTCAACACCAAGATCAGATATCGTACATCCTCCCTGGGAGATTGAAGAAAAACCGCAAAACCAGATCTTACGCCCTGACGCGTCAGCTAGAACACTTCAAGTACGAGCTA
>QVIK01000162.1:56679-79536 GCA_003957845.1 Oidium heveae | reverse complement strand
TTCGATTAACCAATTCCGATAATAACTATCCCTATCTATATGAAACCGATATGAAACCTACCAGGCTGCTTTGCCACCAATTATCCCTACATTTACCTTTGCGTACTACTTCATGGCGGTAGAGCGCGAAGCGAACTATCTCTGGGAGTTGCAGCTCTTAAAGCAATGCTTTGATCAGTTCAAGGTGACACCATCGACTTTTGTGATCTACAGGGAGCTTTCCTTAATGAAAGCCCTGGAAAGCATCTTTCCCGCTACAACCTCCTTCCTCCATCGTTGGCACATCATGAGAAACATCACCGCAAGGTAGTGACATAATTTTCAGTCAACGGACGCCTTCCAACAGCTCATTAAGCAGTGGAAAATTCTTGTACTGTCATCAACAGTCGACCTATTGAATCAAAAAAATGAATATATGCCACCCACGTACCTAATCCATATCATGGACTACCTTGAGGCGACGTGGCTTTGCCACAAAACACGATTTGTTTCCTGCTGGTTACGCGGCAATTTATATTTTGGACACACGACCACATCAAGAATAGAGAGTGCTCATGCCGCCCTGAAAAAAAGGATTTCCTTAGTACTAGGTTGCCTTTTAGTCCATTAGTTATGATTGAATGTGCCCGACGAAGTGGAGCATGGTTCCTCTCCACAAGACCTATAGACTTTGGAGCTTCAACAGGTATAAATTTTACTTTAATTGATATACTTGAGGCATTCATTCTGAATTCGGAACTTTCAAAGTTTGAGCCAGCATCATGAACAATAATCTCGGGTAGACAATAATAAACGTCTATCCAACATAATCTTAGAGTATCCCAGGTATGACTAGCTGTCATATTTTGAAGCCAGCGAGCTGTTTGAAACGATGTGCTATCATCGACTACTTGTAAGATTGGATTCACGTCAATATACATCACATTAATTCATAAAGACTGATTGAAATAAGTATCATCCTTGAGGACGAGCTTAAATCTACCAGGAGAGTGGGAATGAATTTGACAAAATTTGAAGAGTTTGTTAATATGATTAAGAATATGCCTGTGCTTTGAGTCTTTATGGCGAGCGCGGCTTAGTGTGCGTACAAGTCTATTGATAGACAGGTGAACAAGGCGTCGGTATATCTGCCGTTGCTCAGTTTCTGTGAGGTAGTTAATTTGGGGCCCTAGACTAGAAAGGGATGTATAAACAAGCGAATTGCTGGCAAAAAAGATCCGTTTTTTTTACTACATCATTAAGGTTGTTAAAAAATATTCTTAGCTTGTACATATCCTACAGGCAAAGAAGGAAGGGTGTTTCAGCCCGTACGACGGGAAAATCTATGTTGCCAATTGATGTAGTCATACCGATACCGAATTGAGCTTGGAATTTTTTATGACCTGATGTGTCCATGCTTACATTAAATAAGTTCATATAAGCTTGAACTTGTCCATTTCCTGCAGTTGATAAAAGTACCGCTCCTGTATCTAGCATGATACAAAAAAACTTTTCAGACGAATATTTACCTGTAATCATAAAATTTCCTGCTGCTGGAATTAATTTAGATATGGTATGAAAAGCAGCGCGATGAGCTTAAGCCTTGATGGAGTTCAAATGTTTTTTGACACGGAATTTTAGATAATGATATGGCAAAATTTTGAGAGTTCTAAGTACTGAGTTTCGAAGGCAAGCGCGTTAAAAGAGTCATCATCAATTTCGGAGTAATGGTCATTTTGGTAACCTTTCATTCTGTAGATAGGCTGAAATACTTCGATTTTTGATTGAGCTTGTAACCGCTCCTTGTCACTATGGCACGTGGACCAACATCCTTCTTTTTGATATACGAAATAACGTTTCTTTGGCTAACGTTCGTTTTTCTTACATGCTAAAGATGATGTAGATCCTTGATTTAGGGGAAGGTGGTATTTTCCATTATTACAATATGTGCTTGAGTTTATCGGTTCGGTCTTTTCTAGTTTCTCGATCTCGTCACTATTTTTAAGAGTAGAATATATGTTTTCAATAATTGCGTGCAGAGTGAAGGCTTGTTGTAAAATTACAAAACTACAATTTGGAGCAGTCCTACAAACGGATACAACGCGATTATAGATTGTTCCATCAGTTCGATGTTCTTGATCTAATCCTTGTTAAAGCTTGCGAATATTTTCTACCATTCGACAAATAACTTCCCTTCATCATGATCCGGGTTCTGATGGAAAATATTTCAGAGATTGATTTTGTTCCATTGAAAGAATTCTTTGAAACATGTAATTAGGTTATCAATAAATTAATTTCGATTTTGACAATCCATGTAATAATATTCGAGGGCTCTTCCGTGAAGCAAAGTAGGAAATGCGGAAGGTAGCACGTCAAATGTAACTCCAGCATTTTTTCAACAATCTAAGATAATAGAACCCTCACAGATAAGTCATCTTATCTGTGAGAGTTCCATCATATTTTTGGGTGCCGTTGGTGAATAGTCTCGCTAAAGTTGTTAATTCTCTACTAAATTTTTGTTTACTATCAAGTTCAAAACTTGCGATTATCTGCCGTATAGAAGGCATAATTTGGGGATTGTCATCCACTACGCAAAGATTTGGATGTTTAAATTTCATTTGAGAGATGGATTGAGAGAATTTTAATTTTGGTCCGTGACTTTTATGATAGCTCTCAGGAACTTGTAAAAACTTTTGGGGCTAGAAAGATCCTTTGATGTTATGCTACGATTTTGCTGTTGATTTGGGTTCCCTGGATCATTTTGAGGCCAAATCAATTTTTCTTGGACCGCTTCAAAAAGTGCAGTTGACTCAGGAAATAGCCTAATCTTTTTGGCGTATATCCCTTTGTTACGGAAGTAATCACGTAAGTTAGATTTGAAATCTTTTGCCATTTTTTCCAAAAATCAACAGCTTCGTTGAAACGGGATTTAGAATTAAGTTTTTTGACCTCCAATTGAGTCACTATAAGTCCTCATTCGCTTATTACAAGCTGCTTGCTTGTTAAATGGGTTATGATAAATATCGAAGCACCTATTATGGCCTTTTCGTAATGGACTGAGTAAAATTCTTCAATAAAAAAGCTTCAGTATCCCTCTGAAATAATTCTCAGTTGTTTTATTTCTGATAATAACAAGTTGATATAGCGTAGACTCGGAGAACCGTCGTTTGTGAGGGCGTCGGTATAAGCATAAGTACTGCGCTAGACCAAAGGTGAAAAAAAGTCAGAGACGTTGATTGACCCACAAATTATACCACTTGAACTTGGACTAACCCTATCTCCGTTGCTGTGACGTATTACTGCATGCTTTCCTTTGCCTAAGGCGAAAAAAATTATGAAAATTATTGAAGTGTCTTCTAAAATTGACAAACCATAAAATTTGATATGCAATGATATAGAAAAGTTGCTAACATTAAACCATTCAATTTAAATTTCGTGGTAATATATCATAAATATTTACAGAAGTCCAAATAAGACCAGGAGCGACACGGTGAATCTAACAAGAAAATGGAGCGAGACAGAGATATCAGAGAAAGGGATAGACATAGGGATAGGGATAGAGAACGAGAACGAGAACGAGAAAGGGAAAGGGAAAGGGAAAGAGATAGCTTCAGAGAAAGAGAGAGGGAAAGAGACGGCGAAAGGGATCGTGGCCGCTTTGACAGAAGGTTAGTGGGCCTTTCTTTTCGTGTCCGTTATTCTCTAGGACCACTGGATTCTGGACAACCAACCATCTAAAGAAATTGGATTCGAAAGAAACTTTTCTCTCAATAACCTCAAGATCTCAAATTATTTTCAATATCGCAATAGTGTTAAAATCAGCATATCGAATGTGGCCCATTCCTCTGGCACTTGTATTTTTCACTCTGAATCGCACAATTTAGATCCCCTCGGATATATGCCACGGAGTTAGACTTATTAAATTTTTCAGAATAATTCGTTCATTTTTCTGGTTAATAGAGACTAAATATCAAAAATGCCTACCGATCTTTTGAGTATTGTGGAATAAAGGACAAAGCAAGAACTGGATTAAATGAGAATATCCATACAGTCTCTAGAATACTTATTTTTTATCACATATGATCAAATGGATATTTTAATTCATTAATAAATCAGCATATCACACGCTTTCAAAAATAATCATGAATGACAACATCAGGACCTAAATATTGGGTTTTCTTCAAAAAATCTATCAGTTTAATTATGCTCTCGCTATTGCGGCTGAAGAAGCTCTTTATATTGAGGATAAAGTAGCTTGCTTTTCTTTTCGTCAACAATTTGTAACTTTATATTGATTCAATGAGGTTCCGAAGATCTCCACAACAAGAACAAAGCTATCAAGGTTATAGTTCAAATGATTTGTCGAATTGAAAAATCCGAGCCACTAAGGACTAATTTTTAATATACTTGATCAGGAGTTTTAGGTTTTGGAGCTGACGGACGTTAGAAGAGGAGAAACTACGAGAATCGGAGCTGGGGAATCGTATAAACCATATGGCTCAAGGCCACGAACGCCACTCAGAACTGATACCTTTCGATCCAAGAGAGATAGATCACCAAGAAGAGAGCTTCCAAGATCTCCTACAAATGGTTGGCATCCGACCCGCAATAGAGAACGATCTCGTCGAAGAACTAGGTCGCCTCCACGTAGAGATCGAACACCACTTAAAGAGAACTGGCGAGCTAGGTCACCGCGTAGACGATCACCACCTCGGAGACTCTCTCCTAGAAGAGAAGATGAACGAAGAATTAGATCTCCTCCAAGGCGAGATGATAGGTAATATTTAAAGAATTCTATCTTTCAGGGAATATAATATCTGAATTATCTTAGAAGAAACTCAAGATCTCCATTTGATAGTCGCATAAATCAACGAGTTCGAACACCTATCCGACGTGTATCACCACCTGTTGCACCTCGGGGCTTTCGACCGCGTTCACGAAGCGCTAATCGCCGAGACGTTCAAAAAGGATTTCATGTCAATAGAAAGCGTAGATCACTCACTCCTCAAGCTAGAGATTCTGATAAACCCTCTCTAAAATCCAATGAAACTCCTCGTCGCCTTTCACCCAAAGCCTACTCTGACCGTTCAAAACTTCCCCAAGCTCAATCAAAACAACGTTCTCCTTTACCAAAGATCTCCCCGGGCTTCTCTCATCGCGAGAGGGACTCTATAAACCAAACAATACGGGAACGCCCACCAACACGATCAACAGCAACCAGATCCCCCCCAAGAGGACCAGCTAGTTTGAGAACACCAACAGGGCCAGGCGGATCTCGTAATTTTACTGCACCTACTCCATCTTCTTCAAATAATCGTGTAATTACAGTTACTTCCAGGCCAAAGGTTGAAACCCCTGGATCAGTAGCTCCTCCCGTAGGACCAAGGGGATATGTGCCTCGTGGTGGATCAAGCGTCAGAGGTGGGAGAGCACCATTTATCAATGATCGAGCAGGTAAATCGGATACATCTTCTTGGAGCTCAGCTGTTCCAGAAAATAAGTCATCTGTATCAGAATCTATACATGTTAATAAAAAACAAAATAAAAGTGCGAGTAAACCTACTATTGATAAATCTAAGACACCCTCACCTTCACAACCATCTACCCCTCTAACTAGCTCTGCACCAAGTAGACCATCTAGTGGAGTCCCTACCGGTCCCAGAGCGGGCGTATCTTCCAGGCCTAATTTAAATTACCAACAATCCTCTTCCATGTATAGTCGCTCGATAAAATTAGTGTCTAGTCATAATGGAAATCGCTCACAAACAACATTAGCTAATACAGTTTCAATAATACCATCGGGCAGGATTGATCCAACTGCAACTGGGATCGCTCCAGATATAGCATTAAGATTAAAACGAAAAGAAGAGGAAGAAGAAATTCTAAGGGCAGAGTTGAATTCTAAAGAGGAGAAATTGAGAAAGAGTTTGAAACATTGGGATAAGTTGAGTAGAGACTCAAGAGCTATGGGCCTAAGAAGTGATTTGAGTGAAAAACATGTTAGGACTTTAGCCGGTGAAGGAATTGGAAGAGGTGCATTTTAAACTTGTGAAAAAAATAGCAGTATTTTAGCAGCAGCAGGCCCCTAATCTGGGATCATAATTTTATGCTAAAAATCACAAAGCCAAAAACAGCTGATTTGATTAACTGCCAATAACGAGTAAAATTTATAAAATTTCATACAAATCACTACAAACTATAAAATCTCTACAGATCCTTGCTAATTACGAGAATTTCTTACATTTGGAGAGTAATAAAATATAACTGATCAGTCTTTCGATAGGCCGAATGATAAAACTCGCCTGGACTACTGAGATTTTATTGGGACATCACTAAGTCATCTTCCTCAATTTATGTGTTTAGCCATTTTTAAAAAAGCGATCCATTACTACTTAAAAAATCATAGTTACTGTTCTGATTCTCACCATCTTCAAAGAATAAGCAAGACTTTGCTAATGGCTGAGGTCATTCCCAACACCACATTAAACCATGGAATAAAGATATTTAATTATCGCGCTCCTGAAACGAAAACTAGTAAAAGTACAACATCACAAAGAAGGGATCTTGAAATCTTTGAACATTATATAATTATTACTTGATAAATTTGAATTTCCTCTAAGACTACGTCAGAAGAAAATAATTATAGTCATCAGATTCATAGCCAAAAATCCGTAACGGATCATTAAAATAGCAAAAAAGCTATTAAATTTTTTTTTAGAAATTGTTTTTGATAGGTCTCATCAAAGGATAGAATATAAAAAATTATTACAGTTTTTTCAGTCCTGCTTATTACACTTCTATTACACTCCTATTTAAGATACTGGAAGGTCGATATCCTAACCCAGGCACACGACTCCGCATCAGAAGACTACTAAAAATCACACTGATGCTACTTGTAGCCATTGCAAGACTAGCCCATACAGGATCAAGACGTAGGTGCGTCCCATTTCTAGTAATAGGATAAAGAGCGCCAGCCGCGACTGGAAGTGCGATAAGATTGTAAACGAGCGCCCATCCAAAATTGAGTTTGATTCGAAAAAAGATAAATTTTGATAGGTCAAGGAGTATAATTAGCGAACGAAGATCACTATTTACAAGCACAATATCGGCAGAAGTGATAGCGATATCCGAACCAGAGCCAATAGCTATACTCACGTCTGCTGCATTCAGAGCTGGATAATCATTGATTCCATCGCCAACCATTACAACCAAAGAGCGATTATGTTGCCTTGAATTTTCACCAGGATTAATTAGTGTTCGTTGTAGAATTTCTATTTTTTCGGCTTTTTGTTCCGGTAAAACATCAGCGATTATATTTTCAGCCGGAATGCCAATTTGTGATCCTACTTTATCAGCAGTAGCTTTATTGTCTCCAGAGAGCATCCAAACTCCAATACCCCGCTCCTTTAGAACTGCTATAACATCAGGGGCTTCCGGACGAATTTGGTCGGTAATAGCAAAAAATGCTACAAGTTTCCAGAGACTTTTCCTCTGGCTTGGTATCGATATATCCTCTTCTACCCAATTTTTTGTAGCTGTTAGTGCAATAGATTTCCCTTCTGATTTCCATGTATCGATCAAAGATCGCGCAGATTTACTAATTTGGACTCCATGATCAGATAGAAACGCTTCATTCCCCACAATTACTTCCTGGCTTGCTACAAATCTTCTGTGTACTATTCCTTTCATTCCTTTACCAGGAATTTCTTTAGTACCGCTGATCCTCATCTGCTCCAACTCGTATCGTTTACAGAAGGATACAATTGCTTTAGCAATGGTATGATTACTATGAAGTTCAATTTCTTTCGTCATAGCAAGGTAAAGTTCTCCCTCCTCCCTGTTGTGAGCAATGTATCTATGATTGGTAACTTGAGGGTCACCCCCAATAGTCAATGTCCCAGTCTTATCAAATACGACGTATTTAAGCTTAGCTGCTTTCTCTAATGCTTCTCCACCTCCCTTTGCTAAGATACCGTTCTTTGCAGCAATACCACTTCCAACATATAGAGCAGTAGGTGCTGCTAGGGCCAGTCCACAAGGACAGGCAATAACAACTACGGCAATGGCGAATTGAAGGGACCAGGATACCCGGCTTCCGGTTGATAAATTTAGTAGTTCAGGAAGTTTGTTAGACATAACTATTTCAAGCCAAATGCCCCAAGTAACTATTGCAATTAAACAAATTAAAGGAACAAAAACGTTTGTTAATTGATCAGCAATTCTCTGAATTGGTGCCTCTTTTGTTTGACCATCTCGAACGGCACTTATTATTTTATCTAACATGGAATCTCCTGTAATAGAAGTGATTCTTATGGTAATAGACGAATTTTTGTTAACAGTTCCTGAAAACACTTCATCTCCGACTGTTTTTCTGACAGCTTTTGACTCGCCAGTCAAACTCGATTCGTCAAAACTGGTATCTCCATACACGATAATACCGTCGCAAGGAGGAGACTCTCCACTACATACTACGACCAGATCACCACATTCTAGGAGATCTACCTTGATGTTATTTTGATTATTAGCTAATTTTTTCTTAGCAGGCTTCTTCCAAAACTATTATAATATTATAACACACCTGATTCTGGCTCCACAAGATGAGCTTTAACCGGCCTTAGATTTGCTAGCATCGATACTGCATTTCCAGTTTTAGCTTTACTGAAGATCTCTATGAGACGACCGACTAGTAGAAACAAAGTTAAAAAAACTACAGAGTCAAAATAGAATAAGTTATTATCAGTCATGACTGGTGGATGTACTCCAGCAGAAATTAACTGTGCCATTGATGATATATAGGCTATAGATGTTCCTATTGATATAAGCATATTCATACTTCCGAAGCGATAGAATCGTTGGATAATTGGCACGTCACTTTTAGAATGCCACAAGGATATAATTTCTGTAACAGCGCATTCATGGAAGACATCTGCGCAGAAAAAGTAAACGGGAGTGGCTAGAATAAAAAGTGCCCATTGGGCCCTAGTGATACCCGCCTTTACTGGTTCCATAAAGAAAATATGAATTCGGTTATATTTTGAGACAAGACTCATATATACAACACCAATAATCATTGTGGGGATAGCTATAGCTAGCGTGATGAGAGCTCTTATAAATATTCGAAATTTCTCATGTGCTTGAATTTTCCTGGATCTCTCTTCCAGAGTCGGTGGATGATATACAGATGTTTTAAGAGAAGGATCGACAGCAGCTATGGTATTAATTATGTTTCTAATGGTAAAGAGAGGAGGTTCGGGAGTGTATGTTACAGTCAAGCTTAATTCCTCGTCTCGAACGGTATGGTCAATCTCCAAAATACCATACAAATTTCGAACTTCATTTATAATTCGACTTGGATAGTTATTATTTACTATTCTTTCGATATTTATCATAACAATTCTTTGTCGTGATTGCGTTTTAGTCGGCAATGTGGTAATTCGATCCAAATTGACAATCTCAGCTTTAAATCCTGCTTCTTCAATGGCATCAATAATCTTTTGATGATTGCTTTTGTCCAGGAATTCAAATATGGCACTATCTGCAATGGGATCGACAACAATATTTTTAACCCAAGGCTCATTCTTCAATTTCTCTTTGATCATTCTTGCACAGACAGCACAAAACATACCACTCACTGACAAGGTAGCCTTCCATAGTTCTTCCGATTGATGTGATGGAGACTTTGAGAGTGTGTGAGTTGTATCTGTAATTGTATTTTCATTTCTTGTCTTCACTGCTAAATCATTCCGTCTTTCATCTAAATAAGTATTTTCAATATCGATGTTCTTTCGAGGGGTCTCTATCTGACGTTCATTGCTATGTTCTCTAGCAATGGATTTGCCTTTGTCTTGGTGCAAGGCCTGATAGTCTTTTTCGGAGATTATCTCGGATACCATGATACCCTAAGTTATCACGTTCTAATATTTATATATATTTTTTTATATATTATTGGATGTAAAGTTATAATGTAGCCAGTTTTTGAACCTCTACGAAGCCGAATTTCCAATGAAAAAAGTAATATAAAAATACAAAAGGAAATATAAATTCATTGATATTATATTCCAGAATTACAAAAATTAAAGAAAAAAAAAGAAAGAAAAGGGCTGTTGGAAGATTCATTTATATACTTGCGTGAAAGGACCGGGTTGTAGGGTAGTTACAGTCTCCCAGAGATCACTACACAAAAAGACTCAAGGTAGAAACAACGCAAAATCTTTTCGTCACGTCATTTTTTGGGGAGGGGGTAGGGGGGAAAGGGAATGGACCAACAAAGAAAATGAGGAAAGCAAGCTTGAAAAGTATAATTTGGTTTAAAAAACATNCACGTCATTTTTTGGGGAGGGGGTAGGGGGGAAAGGGAATGGACCAACAAAGAAAATGAGGAAAGCAAGCTTGAAAAGTATAATTTGGTTTAAAAAACATAAAAAAACAAAACACAAAATATGTGTATGCCACTTATCTTATTTCATGAAAGCCTCCTACCCGGTAAGTAGGTTAGTAGCCTGTACGTATTCTAGATGTGATACTATTTTTTTTCTTTCGTATGCTGATCAAGGAAAATAAATCAAAAAAAATTTAGTTCTTTTCGATTTATGTTTATTTTTGGTGGTTTTCCTTTTTTTTTGGTAACCAAGGAGATTAAATTATAAAAAATTGGAGCTAAACACTTTTTCATCCAATACTTTATTTTTAATTTTTTTCACAGGGAGCTAGCCATCCGATCGAATACCTTCCGAATAAGTTCAAATTATTTATACAACATATCACCTTTTTTAAAATCCTCGAACCCCCCCTCAAACTCCCAAAGCATGATTATCACATTGTTCATTTCTACCCAAACATACTCTTTTTCGTCTTGTGGCACATCTGGTCAAAAAAAAACGTCTACCTAAGCCCTATCAAAGTCGAATACTTTTGTTTTAATGAATTCTAACCTTTTGGGAGGTCGGGGATGAAACAAAAAAACATCATTCTATGTCTACCTTACTTGATGACGCAGTTGGTTTTTTCTTTTCTATTTGGTAAGAGGGCTCAAGAAGGTAAAGGAAAAGGAAAAGTAAAAAAAAATAAAAAATAAAGACACAAAAAAGTACAGTAGGATGAGGAAAAGAAAAAGAAAAAGAAAAGTATTCCTTTTTAATCTTTATAGCAAATTTCTTTATTTTTTTATTTTATCATATGAAATACATGAAGATGACAGGTCTTTCTCCCTCTGAGGCTTGATTAAAGGGCTTTTTTAAAAAAAAATAGGTTTTTTGTTTGGAAGTAAAAAGTCGTGTTATTATTGATGGGTAGGCGGTTATGATGTTTCACTATGGAAAAAATAGAAGTCTTTTGCTGGGTGAAGAAGATCTTAGGAGGGCCAAAAAAAATAAAAACCTAAATATGTTATTTTTTAATTGGTCACGTATTGATTGGCTGTTGGTGCTCGAGTTCGACTAGTTAATCCACTTTTATTTTAGATCGCCAACCCCTCCATTATTTTATCGATGATTTAGACGCCGCCAAAGCCATTCACTAACCAACCAACCCAACGGGCCAGCCGCTGGCTCTGCCTGAACATTGGAAAGTTCAATAGCCAAAACATAAAAATGTATGGTTTCGAACTGTTTTTATTGTGCATGAAGCATGAGGTTTTGTTATAATAAGTTCTATCTAAATATATATATATATATATATGATATCACGTGTGGAGTCACGTGAGCTATAGCGATCATCATTACCATTTCCCCCTCCCAACTGATTGCTTTAGGTCAATATTAAGCTGAGTATAGAAAACAGTATGTTTTAAGCGCTGTAGAGCTTTTGTTAGTCTGTATGCTTTGCATTGATCTGTCGGTGTGTATTTTAGTTTGATAACTTTATTTTTTAACTGACTCCCGAACTGTTGATTTTTTCATGAGAAAATGTCGATTGCGAGCAGGAATCTTATCAGAATTAGCTGTTATCATAGCAGCTGTATTATCAATTTCTGTGATGATGGGTTGATTAGTAACTTGAAATATTTCTTCTTACAAGGGATGTATCCACTGTGACGTGACAGCCAACATGGTGAGTGCAGCGTATTCAGCTTCACATGTACTTTGAGCTGTAATCGTTTGTTTTCTCGACAATCATGCAACTGGTGTGATATTTACGAAGAATATGTTACTTAATGTACCTTTAGAAGACATTTTATTACCCCAACTACTGTCTGAGGAAGCAGTAAGCTCAGGCTTTAAACGTTTGGGAAATAAAAGAGTTGCTGATTTTGTCCGTGAAATGTATCGAATTAAGTGTTTAAGTGATAAGAAAGCGTTTTGCGAGGGATTACGCATATGGCGACACAGTCGATTAACTGCGTACTGAATATCGGGACGTGTCATGTTTGCTATGTGGAGAAGAGAACCAACTACGGAACGATATAATACAGAGTCGGGTTTAGAGCATAAATTTTCAGTTTCGCGGTCAATTAGATTATCGTCAGAGATAGATGTACTTACCCCTTTACATTGAGTCAAGCCCATATCTTCACAGAGGGTGTCTATTTTGTCCTTTTGATGTATACGTATCGTATCAGAATCATTTTGGATATTGATACCAAGAAATTTCGTCATGTCTCCTAGATCCTTAAGTTGAAATGCTTTTGATAGTTTTGTGATGACATTTAGTGTTTGAGAGTGGGTTGGAGATATGATCATGAAGTCACTAACATAGGTAGTGTGACAAGCTAGTAAGCTGGAATGTCTTGTAGCCTATGCTACATAGCATAGGCATCCACCTACCCTATTCAAAACGTTAGGTTGCAAGAGTATATTCCCTGCCACATATATAAGTGGACTTACATTGCTTATAAATTAAAACCTCGGTATAGAAGGCTGGAAGAGTACGGTTCCCAGTTGCATTTGTTTATGCATTTACAATTTATATATCTCTTGGCAAATAAATGCCTTTAGAATATCTATGGCTTGGCAAGAAAAGGCCTTTTAGAACAGATAGATATTTGTGTATATAATTACAACCTCGCCCGAAAAGTAAACCCTAAGTAGAAAATAAACTCCCATCTAATATCTAAATGCCCACTGCTTTATTTTATTGATCCGTAACAGGTAGAAATGATTATGTTTTGACGGCGAAATACATTGGAGTCTGTTTTGAGTGAACTGAATTTCATTTGATTCAGTACTTGTCGAAGTTTAAGCTGCCATCTTTTTGGGGCTGTTTTTAGTCCATAGATAGCTTTTTGTAATTTGCAGACTAAGCCTCCAGGTTTTTCACGACAATGAGGTTGTTCAATGTAGATCGGTTGGTCTATGTCTGCATGAAGAAATGCAGCGGTAATATCTACATGACGAATATATAGTAATTATTAGTAGCAGCAAACGCTAATAGTATTCTCATAGTTGTTGGAGAGAGTACATCAGCATAAGAATCGTCTGCGTACGGCTCCGAAAGTCTACGAGCACACCATCTAGCTTTAAAGTGATCATTAGGCTTTTCTTTTAAAGTACATTTGCAGGTCATTAATTTTCCGTTTGTTTCAGATCGAGGCACGAGAGACCAGACATTGTTCCTTGTCATGTTTTCAAGTTCTTGGTCCATGGCTTTGCTCCAATTCTTTGCATTGAGTCCAAAAAGAGCGGCTTCAACGACACGACGATTGCTGTTGCGAAGTGTTAGGATATCCTTTCTCAGAGAAAAAGTATTTTCACGGACGCGCATATCGGATCGAATTAATGTTCGACTTGTTTCAAAATTTATTATATAATAATGACATCCACTAAATTCAGTGCCTACGTAAATGCCTTCTTTGGCTTTAGAAATCATTTTTTGGGGGTCTGGATTAAGCCAAAAGGCACAACACCCGAAAGGGTGAAGGATTTTAACGTCAGGTAGTTTTTGAAAAATTGCAAAATACGGTGATTTCGGGGCTACGTTATTAGGCGTAATATTAAGTAAATTTATTGAGGCTACTAGGATTAAAGGCCAGAGACGTAATGGGAGACCTGATTGTAAATGTAGTGCCCGCATCTTGTCAGTGACTGTGCGGACATTTCTTTCGGCGATCCCATTTTGCTCTGGTGCGTGGGAGGATGATTTATGCCATTCAATTCCTCTAGAAAGTAGTTCTTTTTAAAGTTCTGTATTCGGTAGCACCATCTGTATGCAGACGCTTTGGAGTTTATCAAACTCTTTTTAAGATGTTCAAGAAGATATCGAATTTATGTAGGAACTGTTTTCTTGCAGTAAATTGGCCATGCCTATTTCCAGAGGTGGATTCATCTACTGCAAGGAGAAACCATGTCGCGTTGGGAATTGATGTATCTGTGATAGTAGTAATAAATGGAGCTGTTTCTTTTAATTTAATAGTCCACCATGCAAAGCACATTGTTATAGTATTATTTGTTAGGGGATCTGATAGAAAAACAGCTACCGTATTTGTGATGACGATGAGACGTTTTACACATTCGCACCAATGTTGCCAATTTGAAGACTTTAGTTTTGGAATAGGCATTATCTTTTCTATGTTGGCTAGACGATCTGATCAAGTCCAGATGTCAATCTTTTTAGAATTTGATTCTTTGATTGGGTTTTTAACATCCTCGTCCGATGCAAAAATTATGGTATTGATTATGATCTCTTGTTTAGTAGTAGAGTCCAAATGAATGGATGATAAATTTGCCTCTAGAGAGGGCTTTGTGTTAGTACTAGATATAGTAGTATTGTGCGTGAGTTGCTTCGTATACTTTCCTGTCCGAGAAGACGGGAGCACAGAAAATAATGTCGTACAATCTAGAAATATATAGTACGGACGCTGTATATGCAGTGGAAGAGATTTGAGGGCCATAACCTATTGTGCATGAAGCATGAAGTTTTATTATAAGTTCTATCTAAATATATATATGATATCACGTGTGAGGTCACGTGAACTACAGCGATCATCATTACAGTTTTCATATCATCTGGCGTGCATCACAAGATTGATTTAGTCACGACTTACTTTTGAAAAAGGTGGGAAACAAACTATAGAATTATTAGTTGTTGTAAAAATACACACATGAGAAACGAATTCAATTCATGTGATTCAACAATTTCGGAGGTAAGATTTCGCAGCACAGTAAATAATAATATCTCAGAGTCTGATATTCAAAAAGGGACATCTTTGATGCCCACGCGAGAGAGAGTGATCTAGAAATTTCAGCGAAGGTTTTAATGAAGCGTCTACAGATCCTAAATATAGCGAGAAAGGATTGAACATCTCTATGTCCTTTAAAGGCGCAGAAGAGTTTGATGTCAGATGAACACTCTTTCGTAGTTTTTAAAATCCCAAGAATTTGATACATGTTTCTTATTGCTCCAATCTCATTCATAATTGGTTTTAATCGGTTTCCTATGAAGAAATCTTCAGGATTGTTCAATTATTAGATTAAAAATGACTAATTTCTTGAGGTACGAAATATAATTGCTTACGGATTGCAATTTTTTTCCTTGGTGGATTCCGCCAACATGGTTATCGTAAAATATCAGATACATATCTTACGCAGGGCCAAGTCAGATACCGTTCACTCCAGCACTTTGATCAGCAACTCTGTCGACATTATCATAGAAGTGTGAGAAATTTATGATTTGCTCAGAAGAACACCAGAAGTAGCTGAATTAAACATACTCGAAAAGGCGGAAAACCTTCTCACATAGAGAAACGTAGACAAGATGGGTATTGCGAAATATTGCTGGGGTAGATTTGTGATCTAAGAAAAGGCCACAACGGACTGCATTGATATTTAAAACCATTGATAATTGATTAAAGACATTAGAATATCGTACATCAACGGCTGAAGAGTCATCTCGGTGTTTTTTTCGTCGAGGTGTATTGATGCGGAATACTAGTTTTTCATCAATCATTCTGATATGTTCCAAAATGCATACAATATTTACTGGTCCTTTGCCTTGATAACACCGCTATCTCGTTCATGGTCTCTATCTTTCTTCTATGACTGGCTTAGAAACAATAGAAACGTTACACTAGATTGTGTAGTTCTTTAGGCGAAAGAGACGGACGTCCTTAGTGTCATCATCAAGGTTTGGCTTATATGGGATGCTATTCCCTCCACTCAAGCTGAAAGACATTAAAAGCTTCAAGGACAATAGTAGTAGCATCCTTGGAAAATGCTAATGATTTTTTTCGTGGTTAATGGGTTCCTGCGTTGTGAATCAATAAATGTTTGGCATTTCATTAATAACATAGTTAGGATTTGCTATTTGGTAACTTCATATAAAAGTTCCAGTTAAACACACGATATAACTCAACGTTCTGTTTGATCTAGGAGTCGATGGTTTTGAATGTAAATAAAGCAGGGGTTTACGAGGATAGTTGAGAGCGAGCCAATCAGAAAATAGTAATTTGATTAGTCCAGCTCAAAATTACTTATTTGGAATCCAATCTCAAATCTCGAAGCGACGATCTAACTGCCGAGAACTTGCAAGGGAATGCAAATACCGTATTTGGGGGACTTCATTACTGAACCCATACGAATCGATCTTTACTTGTCCTCTTGCTCATCTCACTGTATTGTTCGAGTAGAGTATTCATGATGGATCCAAATCCAGGCTTCAAAGCAATCATGGTGCCGTCAAACAATGAAAATTACGATTGACACTGTGTAGTCTCCTGAGATTAGAGTTTTCCGACAATTATACCGTGTTCATCAAGATATAATCGATGAGAACTGCCGAGATCTACTGTCTGCTCACTACCGCAAAGCTGTGAGGATGAGAAATTAGTCCCATGTATTGAAATTCAAAATTCTTATCATGAAAGAGGCATAATCCGGACCACAGTTGACTGTTCATCAGGCAAACTTTTTAAAATGAAAAAACCCGTTCCAATGAAATTATTCTCTTAAAAAAGGTTTCCTTCAACATAGATCTAACTCTATCTCTACAAACTGATAGATAATAACTGGATTTCCTATTTTTAAGCAGGCTATCAAGTCTTGATGTATGCCGCCTATTCGCGGTGCAAAAACACTCTTTCTTTCGCTGATAATCTGGCCTATTTTATAGATTCTTTGTCACACTGGCAGACCTTGGGCGCCCTCATATCTTTCACTTACTATTCACGCGATGTTTCGTTTTTCAAAATAATCATCTTCTCTCAGTTATGTCTGTGACCGCTTATGACATCTACATCCTGGGAAAGTCGAGATGAATTGCGATCAAGACAGTTCCTGCTGGTTCTTACGGTGTGATCACAATAGTGGCCTCTTCATAGCTACTGGTATGATCGTTATTCTCCTTGTCTCCCGTCTACGAAGTGAAATAGATAGTTACATCTATCTTGCTAATGCCTTACAAAATAAACCCTGCTCATAATCATGCTCTTATGTCCCCTTCCCAAAATTGTTTTACAGCTATTTACCGACAGTCACTGCCGAGGGTTTGGTAATCTCCACTCACTTACAATGGATCTAGAAAAATTCAAAAGCGTATACCTAGCTGATGCAGATTTTCTTGTTGCTAACCTCCACTGTGTCGATTTAATTCCAACTTTTTTAATTCCGCCCCAGGATTTCGGTATCGAAATACAACATCTTCAACTATGGATTTTAAAACATTTATTTTGTGTTAGTGCCTTTTACATCCTTTCAAATCGGGTACAAAATTAAATTAATTTCTGAGGGGAACAGTCAAATCACGGAGCTTTGAGCTTAGCATACAATATGTAACAGACTGGTTGATGGAGACGATAGCTCCGAGACAAAACAAAGAAGAATTGAAAGATAGTGAGGCTAGAAAACCCCTAAATTTTAAAAGAATAAATAGATCACTTAATTTCGACAGACTGATGGACGACTTACAAGCAATTGGCCATTGCAACTTGAAAAATTATTAATATCTTTGGGAGCCCAAGTTGCTTCATAAGAAACAACTCTCATGGTAGGAAAAACTATGAGGCTCTCCCTTTCACTTCAGATGAGTGTCAAATCTTAAATTCTTGGTTTTAAGCAGCTAGTTATCTGAATCCAAAGTTTTTTAATACACCAAAAATTTCACTATTCACTATGAATCTGAATATACAAGCACGAGAGCTAACAGTTTGATATTAATTTTCATTATTTTTTGATTGGTTAGTTATTTACAAGAATTATTTAATATGAATTGGATTTGAGATGAGATGAGCGCTCTTTTGGACAGACCCGTCGCTTTGGAGAAAGTCAATAAAATTTTGATAAGGGAGAGCAAGTGCTTCTCAAGAATAAACGGTTCTTTTAATGGCAAACAGCAGTCACTGCTAAAATAACCATGGTTTGCTCACAATGAAGCCCGAGTTAAGTCAATTTTTGGCTATTCTCCGGTTGATCTCTGAAGTTCTGGTGGCTCATAAATCATTCGTGCAAGAACCGCCAAGGAGCGAATGACAAACCTAAGATTAGGTAATCAGTCTATTTCTTCTGCAAGAAACAAATGCCACGCGCTATGTTAGTAATGGCCATTGCAGAATAGCTGGGACTGGATTAGATTCGTGCATACAGCCTCTCTTGGCAAGAGCGCTCACTAGTCGACATTATATCGTTGACTTCTTCGTTGAACGCCATAAATTATGCATGTCTTTGTGTGGCTTTCATATTATGCACACTTCAAACAATGTGTATTGGTATTGCTCACCAATCCTGGCCACCAAATAAGACCGTCTTTGTTCCAAGCTCCGCAGAAGCTGTCGGTCGTGGCCTGTTTTGCTTCTTTGCACTAGTGATTGTCATTCACTCGAACAAAGGCACATATTAGTGTCTTTCTTCATCACGCTTCCCTGTCTTCGTTTTGACATGCTCGTTATGATCACGTGCTATATCTTTTGTGTAAAATATATTCTTACTTTGGATCTGTCTCTGTTACTTTCAGATCTAAGACATCTAGTACTATCAAACAAAGTTAAGACCAAGGTTGTTACGTTCTCTATAAATTCCGTGCAATGAAAGAAAAACGGCGTAAATCTCTCAGAACTTCTGGAAAACCTATTGATACTGCCACCTCTAGCGAGGATTCGTCAAATCACACTATCTGTTCTGGAAAGGAGACATCTCCAAGCATACGCTCCGAGATATTTTCAGAAGAAAGCATAGTCAAAAGCCCTTGTAGTACCTGCCGCTTGGGCAAGACTTCAAATGAAGACTCGCCAATTTCTTGTGCCTCCAATCACAAGGTTTCTCCAGATAAAGTAAAAAAGTGTATCAAACGTAGGTCATTTTTCATATTTGAAATTTAAAATAGCTTACACATAAACAACTTATTGTTTGTCTCGACGAACCTACTCTAACTGTTAGTTCTCCAGGCAAAAATGTCAGAAAGAGTAAGGAGATGGCGGGCATTTTTAGTTCCATGCAAATAAATTCTGGAGATTCTACCCAATGCAATTCAAAGCAATTAGACGAATTTTTGCCGGATTTTGAGGATACGAATAATGCTAATGATAATGTGTTCGAATTTGTGAAGGATGAGAAGATTGATTATCTTTCAGAAGATCAAGATCTAACTGAACTTGATTATGAATCATTAACTTCAAAGGTTGGGTGCAAAAACGAGAAAGAAATACTTTGGGCGCAAAAGAGCGAGTATTCCAAAGAAATCGCACGAATAGTGGGCCCTGATCATCCTAGTATACCTACATCATATAACTCTATGGAAAAGTCTCGAAAAAAATATGGTGGTGGACCAGTAGATCCTAATGGACGGTACAAGGGGAGAAAGCTGGTTCTATGGCACAGCAAGTTTTCAAATGTAAATTTAGTTGAGTTACATTAATGATGATTACAGGGCCACGTATGATGGAGAAACTACTTTTAAACATTCAGTACGAATGTCACAAAGCAAAGCTCCGAATTCCTTGGGACGAAATTGTTCATCGTTTGGAGCCGTAAGTTTTCATTTTTAAGTACATTTCTGTATGATTAATTTTGGGTAAAGTGGATGTAGTGGACCTTCTGCTGTACAGATGCTGAATAAGATGCGAGATGTCCTAATTACTGAGGGCCATATGATACCTCCCGCTATGGGAAATGGTATTCAGCCTGATCCCAATATTCGAGGCTATGTGCGAGACTTCAATTCAGAAATTCCGGCTGGTACAAGAATCCTTCGATGGACAGAGAATTATCCAAACGCATCTAGAAGTCTAAGCGATTCTGGCTTTGTTCGAGGCTCCGGTAACTATCGCAAGGTTGTTACCCGAGGTGGTGCTTTCAATAGAATCCCAAGAACAATAGAGGAACGTGGACATGTGAGCCTTTCTCTTTATTTCATTCAAATCCCATCTCCGAGTTTATAAAGTAACCGCTAGGAGACTGATATACTAAAGGCTAGGAGAGTTATACCTGAGGAGGCATATAGTCCTACTACATCTCGTGTTCAATCACAAAGAAATGATACGGAGAATATTTCATCACACCTGCGGCGAGGAAAACCAAGAGCTCTATGGAAAAAACCGGGTCCTAAAGCTAAAGTCAAGAATACTCCCAAAACTGGAATGTCCTCGACATATCAAGCATCTGGCAAAGTAAATAAAGATTGCGTGATTGGTGACATAGCAAAAGACCTAGTCGAACATAAAAATCCATTATCTGACTCTAAAACCTATTGTAAGATGATAATAGAAGGAGAGACTACTAGCTCTGAAGAAATCCATTTCAGAGACTCTTCTGAAGCACAGTGTAGAAATGCCAGCTCTTCAAATACATGGTCTACAACTGAAAAAATGGGATTATGTCCGGCAACAGGATGCAAGCTGTGTGAAGCTCGAAAGGAGAAGATTACAGTCTACTTGTCTCCTATGGCTCTAGAGAAGACTAATCTAGCTTCTTCGCATGATTCTAACAATTCGAATCTTTTGGAAAATCAAACCATCGACAACATTGGAATGCTAACTCCTCAATTACAATATGATGATTGTTTTGTTAAAACATATGTTTCAAATTCCATCGATGAAAAAACTTATCATCAAACACAAAATAGAGTCGATGAGCATGGTAATCAATCTAATTTTTCAAAAGTTCTTACATTCGAACCCGATCCACGATTAAATAGCGAGAAGTATTTAAAGCCCATGGATAATATTGAGAAGATCGAAGAAAAACATGCCGTAAATGTGACAGTGGCGCGGTATGTTAGTGATCAACCTTTAGCTTCTAAAAATTCCATAAGTCAACCAATATTGGTTGATGAGCCTGGAACTTTTAATCTAGATATTTCCCAGAACTATCTGGATTCCTGGCCAACTCCTGAAGCTACATCGGAGCTACAGAATTCATCGATATCAAGAACAGATCAAATTTCAGCTAAGCGTGAAATTAAATCAAATCAATTACACCAAAATTTGACCCAGGATACTTTCTATGCAAATAGAGACGTGAACATTAGTTCGTTTCATAATTATTCATCAAAATTTATACGCTCGGGGGATAACTATCAAAAAATATCTTTGCCACAGCGCTCAGAAAACAAAGACTATGTATCTTTCAACAAGGACATGTTTAGCTCTTCACAAATGAGTCATGATTCGGCGCAAAGTTGCCATTTTGCATCTGGCGGTGTAATTTTTGAGGATAACATTGCCAATAATATCGACCCAGTATCGGAGCCAGACCCTTTTAATCAGGACTTCTATGGTGAATCAGAAAACACTATAGAGAATGACTTTCAGATCTCTGCATGGCAGACTGAATTCCTTAGTGAGCAACATGAGGAGCTTTCAGAAGTTTTTAGATCATAATGACTAATAAACTTTACAACATCAGGCTAATGTTATTTCATAGATTTTTGTTTTATTTTTCTAATTAATTTGGTCAGAAAATGGAGCTTCTCAATTTCTGAAGAGTTTGCTGAGTAAGTCTCACTACTCAATTTCTGTCTCTTCAATTTGGATAAAATTCCTGCTTTTTATTTTTTAGATACCCATCTCCTTGTTTAATTTCAAATTAAAGTGTATCAGCTGTATGGTAGATATCAATAGGCCCATTAGAGTAAAAGTTATTTCCTTATTTGAGAAAAGAAAAGTTTGTTTATACGATATTTGTTAGATATTGAAATTCAATTAGCTTTAAAGTTTCTCAACCTCTAAGGCCTAGTGCTCATCTAAGTATTTTTTTACATAGTCTTGAGAATTTAAAAGAAACTATTTTTTACTGAGGTAGCTTGTAAATGAGTCAATAACCTAACAAAGTGTGCATTTCTTGGCAAGAGTCTTAAAATAAACTCTAACACGCAACACAATACGTCGACGCAACGTAATATACGTTACATATATATCGAGAAGCTTTAAATAATAATTATTGCGATATAGAGAAGGAAGAATGCTTCTTTAGGATGCGCAAACAGTCTAAAGTCGAGCAGCACTTTCATTAAGCATTGCAGTAAACCACATTACATGTCAGATCTGGATGGTACTAAATGGAGAGGCGATCTATTTTTTTTTATTTTTTCCTTTAAGCCGATTTGTCTCTCTGTTGAGAGGTAAGTAAATTCATGTATCGAAATATTATGTTCCCCGTGGTTGGTTGGTCAGATGTCAACGTAATAAATACGTTGTGTCTCGTGGCCTTGGATTATACATGTCTAGAATAATGAATCATGTTTGAGATTTCAAAAAGTGATCTCTATATATATATATAAATTGAAAATATTTATCTAAAGAATAGGGGGAATCTGTCTGGATTTTCTTACATCGGGGTAATCGTAATGCCAAACGCTTTGAATATACAAAAGAGAAAATATTAAAAAAAAAAAAAAAAAAAAAAAAAAAAAAAAAAAAAATTTATGTTAGAGGTGTACCGAACATTTTCTCATACTCCGTTTATCAGCCTACCATGCAAACTGCCACGGCTTCTTCATCTTTCGCTCCCCCCCCCCCCC
>QVIK01000162.1:0-56664 GCA_003957845.1 Oidium heveae | reverse complement strand
AAAAAAAAAAAAAAAAAAAAATAAAAAAAAAAAAAAAAAAAAAAAAAAAAAAAAACAGAACAAAATTTATGAAGTGTTAGTTTATTGTCAAGTTTATGCCGTGGATTAGTCTTATCTCATCATATGCTCTGCTGCTTTTATTTGTTCATTTGAAAGGTTTTGGAAAAATTCAGAGATTTTGAAGACTCCGTACGCTATATCAGTCCTAGTGATTATGGCTGGGTAGTGCAGTTTTCCAACACGCTTTTGGTATCTGTTTATTTCTCTTATAGTTGCTTGTGCAGTATTTGGCACTAGAAGCGTCCCTGAAAGTGGGGTGGATAGAACTTTTACGCCTTCGACTTTTTCATAGAACTCCTTGGCGATAGTGACCATGAAGGCATCTTGGAAAAGTCATATTTCCCTCTTCATGCCATCTTTATTGACTCTGATTCCTAGGAGATGATGAATTGACAAGTAGTTTAGTATCATAAGGTTTCATAAGTCTTTCTTCAAAATCGTCACATTTGAGTTCATCTCTTAGATGATGTATGATAATGATATTGTCCACATAAAAAAGGATAGTTAAGAAGTCATTCACATATAAACAGTTAGCACCTGGTATAGGAAATAATCCGATTTCAATCAAGGTTTTTTGAGGATGATTTTACTATAAAAGAGCTGATTCTGGCAATCTATACGGTATGGAGTTAAACCCAATATTGAAATAGATAAGTATCAAGTATTTGACTAATAGATTCTTAAACAAATTTATTCAGAGCTATGTACAAAAATACTGAAGTAAAGAGAGAAGAGATGTGTGAACCAACTCCTCTATTTATGTACAGGAATCAACATTCATCACTCCTGGTGATTAATTTGAAAGTAATATTCTTTTTTTGAAATATTTGTTGTCCAGATCACTTTGCTACGGAACAAATGGTGCTGATAAATATTGAGCAAGTAGGATCTCTTTGAAGAGTTCAATTGAACATGATTATTTAACCCTTTGTGTTCCTTCTCCATGATCTCATCCTGTCTCTATATACATAGTTATATCCTTCCGATGAACTTACGACTCAATTAAACGTAAGTTTCAACTTGAGACATTTATAATATAGAATCAAACAGCTACTTGCCACATACAAACTAAACAAAGAACATTAATAGATGAAATGAAGGTCCAATTTTACTTGGTACTTGTTTCAGTTAACACTTGTAGACGTGATTGTAGAAGCATAGCTCCTAAGAGTTAATCAAGAGCGTCGATTCCAACAACAATTGGTAGTTGCCAGTTAAACTTCCTGATTACTAGTGAAGCATTTAATTCTTGTTTAATATCCTGCAAAGCCTATACTAACTTTTTTGTCAAAGTCACCTTGTTCTTAGGTCCCACCGACTGGTCTATAAGAGGACTCGAAAGTTTTGAAAAATCTCTTATAGGTGACCCTAAATAACACGCAGCATTTTCAAATCCGCATATTTCTAAGGTAGTCGAAGGCATAGGACGGTTACGTATGGCTGCAGCTTTTGCTGGGTCTGCTGAAATGCCGTTTTTAGAGATCAAGAAGCCAAGAAAAATTCCGTCAGGTACGAAAATTTAACATTTTGACGCATGTATTACAAGGTCATTTTGAGCAAATCTTGAAAATCTTGATATTAATCTGCCGTGTAAGCTCTCTACTGTGTCAGTCCAAACTACGACAAAATCAAGTAAACCAGGTACATAGGGGTGAAGTAATTTCAGCGTCTCTTCGATAAAACATTGAAAAGTTTCTGGTGCGTTGCATAAGTCGAAAGGTATACCAAGCCATTTACATATTCCAAATTGAGTCACGAACGCTGTCTTTTCACAGTCATCAGGAAGCATATGAATATGTCAGAAACCATTTTTGAGGTCCAAAAATGCATCATTGTTATGTCCTATGGTACTTTGGATTTCGTCGTATGCATTTGGTAGCGAATGCGCATGCTTTTTTGTTATTTTATTTGGTTCTCGGTAGTCGACGCAAATTCTCCAAATTTTTGTATTATTAGGGTTACTCGATTTCTTGGGAGTTGAGAGGAGTGGAGCGATCCAAGAACCTTTAATTTTAAGTAAAATAGACCATTCGTGTGTCTTGCAAAAATGCCAAATTGCTTCTTGATGTTAGGGGCTGTAACGTCTAGGTGGTGATTTGATTGGCATGTGGTTACCTTTGTTGATGCAATGTCGAGTTTGAAAGAGAACGTATGTGTGTCGAATAGATTTTTTGAAAAGGGAAGGAAACTTAGAAGAATAGAGGTTATCAAATCTAATGCCAGCATCAGATGTAGAAATATTCCAGTTAATGGAGGACGTTATTGACGAGGCTAAGTAATGGCTAGAGTTTTGAATGTAATTTAGAGGTTGAAGCGTCGGTTTATCTTTGAATTTTAACATGCAGATAACTATCTGAATGACAAGATATATGCTAGAAAAGGTGTATAATTTGAGTCAAGCTGTTCAAGCCCATTATTTAAACAGATAAGTATCAAGTATTTGATTAATAGCTTCATAAACAAAATTTGTAGCCACGGTTCTTAGAGTCTAGATTGCTCGACGATAATCAACATATTTTTTACGGTTTTCATTTATTGATCATTGTCGCAAATGGTTATATTCCTAGAGCTCGAGTCGCCGTGATAGGGTCTACCTCTCTAGTCATGAGAAATACTACCTAATTAGTACAATTGTGTTTTGACAAACTGATACCAGTAGTTAAATCGTTAGCTGGTGAGATTGGGAATAATAGCTTCTTCAGATGGCGACAGCCAGCGGATATTTAAATATTGAGGTGACATTCTTCGTGATTTGAGCTCAGCCTTGTTGTGTCGCGCTGGGGCACGAATGGAAAACGTCTCTAGGCCGAGGCAAAACAACCAGGCGTCGTAAAAGGATATCATGAAATCTTGTATGCGAGTATAGCTATGGTAAGAACTATGCTAACATTAATAAGTCAACAAACTTCTCGATCGATTCTTCCCATCCAAATACAGTGCTTCCAATGTTGAAAGTATTGATGATAAGAAAGGGGTCCTAAAACATCGGCTTTCTAGGTTACGGTCCCTAAGGAGTTTCCGAAAGAAATCAAACTAACAATATTAGCTTCGAAGGTACAAAAATTAATAGTTTGATAGAAGAAGATAATGATAATTCAACGGAAAAATATAATATTTACACGCATGGTGACTTACCTATAGAACCTTCCAAGCCAGTTTTCTCAAGCCAAGATGAGAAAAAGTCTGGAGAAAGGAAGGAAGTAACAGTGAAAGTAAATGATCTTGAGCTAAGAATGTCGCGTGCAAATTTTCAACTACCTATGACACCAAAGCCAACTACGAATCATGAAGATGGTTGCAGGCCAACAGAACGCGCTGAGGATTCTTTTCCCTTGCTTGACAACAGAAAACGTCGAATAACAGATGCTCTTGAACCATTTCAGCTAATTAGAGGCAAAAGAAGAAAGCTATTTGAGCCACCAATAACTCCAGTAAGCCAGCCCAGCTTTACAAGCCTAAGATCGCAATCTACAGATTATTCGCAACATAAACTATCCCTACAGTCTACCCACAGACATCAATCTCTCGATAACTTAAGGAAAAACTACAATATTTCTAAAACTCCAGAGTTCCTATTAGAATCTTCGTTAGGTCAATCGCATAGGAATAGAAATCTTCGTATCACATCTGATGGCCAAATACAGAAGCTTGCTCGAGCTCCAGAACGCTCTCGTGATAGACTTGCTCAAATATTGGAAGTTCACATTTTTGTTCATATTCGAAAAGCGCTTAAACCTTACCGTGAAGAGTTGTCGAAAAAAGACTGTAAACAAATTGGAGAAGATGTAAGGGAAAGACATCCAAAGCTAATTTTATTCTGACAATTTTTCTTAGGCTGTACGGACTATAATTGAACATCCAGACTTTAAAAAACACTTTAAATCTAATAGTAATTGTATATTACCAGACTATGAACCTATACTTGCTGCCCAGGCTTGTTCCTATGTTAATGGACGTGCTCGAAATATTCTAGGTGACGATGTTGTTAACAAACTACTTCTTAATTCTACACAAAGTAATATCATTTGTGCAAATAAATCATTACAGAGTGATCTTCGATGTCACAGCAGTACTAGCATTTCAGATTCCGCTAGTGAGCAGGACGAAATATTTTGTCAGCAAACAGAAAAAAACGCAAGATTGAATTCTTTCTCACCGAGCACATCTCTCAGTACTGATCACACTGATATTGAAACCGTTAAATACCCTACAGACTCCCCAAGCCATGTGTCAATTCCTTTGAGAAGAACTACTCGCCTAACGAAAGTTTCGAATCCAGTGTATGCTAAGCAATTTACGCGAGGGAAAATAAGACCACAGGATCATTATCGACTATTCTCATTAAATGATAGAGGCCGTTCAAAATTTGGAGGACTTATTTCTCCACGTCCATATTTGAGACATCAAGATAGAAAAAAATTGCTTGAATTTAGGCAAGATGATACTAAAGATGATCCTCTTCTTCACGTCCCTTTTTCTGAAGTAGAGATGAATCATATCTTAACCCTCCTGAAAAGGCAAACGACTATATCCATACCGGTATCAAATAATCTCATACAAGTGCTAACTAATGTTATGGCCGGACGTATTTATCTAGTAGGTAAGATAGCTGACTCTATCAGCTTTAAAGAAGATAGTACGGCAATAGTAAAAGCTTTAAACGGCCGTACTCGCACAGATATAATAGCTTTTCTCCTTGACACTGTCAATAATACTGTTTCTGACTATGAAAAAACAAAATCCATTGAAATATCCTCAGCTGAAAGGGAAAATATCAAAACAAAATTCAATCCAGTAAATCGACTACTTCGACATCGCGAAATAGATGGAAATTATCCAGCCCGAATTCGTCGGGGTCAAACATCTTATAGAGAGGTTGTGTCAAGCTTTTTGGAAGATTGTCTAGTTCGTCAAAGTGAATGGGCTGATTGTTCAAATGATATAGCTGCTATTTCTTGGATCAGTAACGATGCTTTTATTGTTGGAGCTCTAACCCATTCTGATCCCCATAACATGCAATATAATAAGCCAGGTAATCTTCTCGTTGGCTCTGTAAGTCAAGACACACTCAAAAGCTACCCACACCATAAAATAGAACGTCCAATTGTACCAGAATTTCAAAACTTAGAAAATTCACTAGATTCCATGCGTGCAACTCAGTCCCCATGGCTTTATACCTCCGTTGTATCATCTGCACACAGTGATATCAGTGGGTATACTTTTACCTCAAGCTATGATAACACTGTTAAAGTATGGAAAGTCTCTGATGACGGTTCTGGAATGTGCTTATGTGCAACTTGGACGCATGATGCTAGGGTGAATTTCGTGGTGACTTCTGCACATCACGATAGAGTTGCTACAGCATCGGGGACAAATAGGAACGCAGTCCGAGTCTATCATTTCTATGAGCATGCGATAGAAGAATCCCCATATGATGAGTATGGTGGAAATAAGTCCCAGGAACAATCAGGTGATATCTATGAACAAAGACCCTGGGCCTACCAACCTGCTACCATCAAATGGGCTAGATCATCTTGTATCGAAAATCTGCTATTGGTAGGTTATTCTCCTCGAGCAGACTCTGGTGACGATTCGGACATCCCGGATGATAAAAAGAATACTGGTGAACTATGCGTTTGGGACTCAGACGATGGAACTCGATTACATGTTTCTTCTGGAAGAATGCAGAACGTCTTCGATGCTGTTTGGCATCCAACTCAGCCGGTCTTTGCTGTGGCAACTTCTCCATTTGGCAATTATGACAGCGAAAGAACAAAAACCCAAGTCCGAATATTTGCCTTGAATGAATATACCTTTATTAGTATTATGACACTTGACTGCCCGGCCCTCGATATTACGGAATTAACTTTGATGTGAGTGGTTGCTATTTTAAAGTGTAGGTTAGTACTAATAAGCATATAAGGCCTAACAGTGCTATAAAGTTATATGTTACAGCAAGCTGTACAGATAGCTGTACATATGTGTGGGATGTCGCTTTAGGTGAAGATCCTATTCATATTCTTCGGCATGGAGGTAAGTTGTGTCTTAATTCAAGTAAAACTATTCAATAACTAATGGTTAAAATTTAGAATCCATTGATAACCCAGAACCAAACTTACCATTAGAGCTGGCTGATGATGGAGTTACTTTCTCTGCATGGGGGGCAGATGTAAGCCGATTTTACACTGGCGCAACAGATGGAAAACTCATTGCGTGGGATATTCGTAAAAGCCCTGGCAATGCCTTCGTTCGAAATGTCTTAGAGCTTTCTGGTGGTATTTCTTGCGGAGCTTTCGCGAAGGACTTTCAGAGACTCCTTATTGGTGATAGTACTGGCAAGATACATCTACTTGGTATCGATGACAGTGATCTTAGTGAAGATGAGAGACTTACATCTAATTCTACTAAAGCTATGAATATTTCTTGGGAACCAGGTCTTTTGTCTTCGAGTGTACGGCCACCAAAAATAGTAATTCCTCACTCAGAACCGCCACCTCCAAATTCTCATTCAACTAGTTTGAAGAAGAATTCTTGTGAAAAATCTTGTGAAGAACTACTGTCTGAAGGTGTTCTTAAATTTTACCCAGGCAAAGGAGTGTTCCAGGGTCCTAAATACCATTGCTCTCATCTTCATCGAGCTGAAGCTCATGAGTATGGAGACATCCAAAGACCACTCAAATCAGAGATTCTATCTACTCAACAGTTCCTCAAAGAAGAAAAAATAAAATCTGTTCCAATCCCAACACTTCCCCGTGTGCGGAGATCTTATAAAGCAGCTGATCATAAAGCACATGCGAAAAATATAAAATTAGACTTCGACTTGTCCAAATTGACGTTGAAAACACGCCAAGAACTTAAACGAGATCGGGCTGAAATGGATTGGAATGAAGATCATACATTTGAATATGAGCTCTCCCCTCGCTTAACTATCTTTACTAAAGGGGAAAGCAGTCGAAAGCCTTCAGTGGGAAAGAGTCTAAGTAAAAGAAATTTAAGGGCATAACGTCGTGGCAGTATACCCGCCGATGTAATGTGTAAATTGACTATTAATTTATGAATGAGATTCTGGTGGAAGTGTCAATTTATACATTTTGAAATGGATGTGAAATAAATTTATATAGTGGCTTATATTTCATTATGTTTTCGGCGAACAAAAGAGAGGCGTGCAAAGGGCAAGGTAGTAAGAAAAACCAATTGCCTCAAAAAATACTTGTGTATAATTTTTATTGGGGTGGGGTGGGGGAAGGGGGAAGGGGGAGTTTTGTGGTCATTTGAAACTTCAACAAAAATATCAAAAGGAGTAACAGGCGAGAAAATGAAATTTTTTGGGAGTTTTTATGTTTATTGTTTACATTTTTGTACTTTTTGGTCGGTTTGGTGGGAGGAAGGTTTAGTCTAATGAATTAATTAAGACTTCTACAATTGTTTTTATCTATACATTTTTTAATTCTTCTTGTTCTCATAATATTAATATACACTTCTATTGTTCTTTTAATAATGGGAGGAAAGGAAGAAGAAGAAGAAAACAAAGAGGTCAGAAAAATCCTAATTTTGTAGTTACACTTCACTTCTTCAGTATGTTTCTCCAATTAGTAACAAAATCATTTCGAGAAACTATAGGTAGGTAGAGAGAGGGTCTTAACTTTGAACGTATACTAACAATTCGATTCCTCTTCCTGTTCCAATTCTAGTTACTGTTCTAATTTTGTGAATATTTGAATTGTGTCAATGGATTAATAGGTCGCTGTCACAGATTCGCACAAATAGTAGATACACAAGAATATCAGCTAGAAGGGTTTAATAATTTTATATTGCATGTATCCATTATATCCTATAGCGCCGCAGTGGCACATGAGCATGCTAGAAGTTTCTACGAAACTGATCATCCATTTTTCTATTGATTCAACTATAATTAAATCTATAGAATATAACTCATTAGTGAAGATTGCTTGACGATTATTACCGTCGTAAATGAAAAATTTTAATATTTGGTTCAAAGAAAGAGCCCCTTAGATATCTACGTCAATTATAATTGTTTGAAAATTTCATTTTTGGGTGAGACAAGCGTCATTTGACATGGGCTAGCTCACTGCTTAACGAATCATAATTAAGGTTCAAAATGGAGTTTTGGTTGATAACCTTGAATAATTATATACTACTTCAATATACAGAATCTCCAAGACTAACCCCCAATATTGATAGGATGTCTTTGGATTATGATTTATGTTAGCTCGCTTCAATGCGAAGCTAGATATATGATTCAAAATCTCTACGCCCAGAATAACGCCTCCGATATGTCGTATTATTTTTATTTTATTTTTGATTTGATTGGGTAGCTCGTTAAGGGCTACTCCAATCAAATTACACCTCACCAGTAATTTTTTCCACGCTAGATCTGTCTTTTAGTGCCGTGAGGTAGCGAACAACTACCCCTACATCCGGGCTCCCCTCAAATTTTCATCAGTTTTTAGGGCTTATTGTTAGTCAATTAGAATAACAGGCTTACAAACTATTTCACGCTAAGTCTGTCTTTTAGTGCCATTAAATTAGCACCACGTCTGAGCTCTCGTCTAATTATCGTCATTTTTATAGGGTTCGCCTTAAATGAAATAGTTAATTGCGACCAGGAGGGGGTGGTTGTGTTGGCGCTGTTTGTTGACCGAGAAAGTTAAAACCTGGAGGAAACATGGGCATTGAGTTCTGCTGGGTAGGGAGTGAAAATGGGAAGCCAGGAGGTAACATGCCAAATGGCGGGACAGCAGGCATAGATGGTGGTCCAGTTATTGATGGTCCTTGATCCTTTCGGTCATCCTCTCGAAGGTCTCGACCAAATTCATCTTTTCCAGGTTCTCTGCCACTACGACGATGATCTCCGTCATCACGATCACGACTTGATTTTGGCCCGTTATTTCCTCCTCTGTCAGTTTGCATCCGACGACTAATAGCTTTTGAAGATACACCCTGCCCGATTTCAATATCTGGCTCTTCCACAATCATGCCACTCTCTATTGGTGCCCCTCCGCTACCACCATACGCAGCACTTAACATCCACTTCCGATCTGCGTCTGTAAGTTTACTAATAGGAATCACACTAACGCCTGTGGCATAATCGCTACAATCTCGCGGTCCGAACCCTACACCCCATCGAGTCTGAATAACACAAATAATTAGTCTGATTAACGAACTGGAAGGTTGTTTCAATTACCCTTAATGAAGATTCTGGCATTCTAGTTTTTTCCATAGCATCCTTTGCTGTTACTGCGTCGGCTCGACTAACCATCTTTACAAAGGCATGCCGTTTATCTCTATTAACGACACATGTTTGGACTTGACCATAACGAGAGAAAAGTTGTCTTAGTTCTTGTTCGGTTCCACTCATAATTTGTCAGCGAGATTATTTTTAGTGAGAGGAGACTTACGTTACTCCACCAACGAATAATGTACGACTTAGCACTGTGATAAATTAGTGAAGGCATTGTTTTCCAGTTTCTTTTAAGTACCTTTTATACTCCCCTTCGGAATAGTGCTATCATATCCAATCCATTTGTTTCCTGAGTTGTTAAAATTGTGAGGTGGAGAAGCACTTTGTTCACGTCTAGGAGGACTTCTCTGACGATAGTCGACTGTACGACCACGACCTCGATTTCGGTCATCCCCACGTGTGCGAGGAGAGCCTCGCTCATATTCCAGGCCAGGTTCATCACGGCGACGTAATGGAGAGTCGCGATTATTCCATGCTTGGGGAGATCTTGAGCGAGATCGCCGACGATAACGATTTGAAGGGGACCTTGAAGGATCATATCCTTCTCTATCACGTGACTCTTCCATTTTTATTCCCCATGCATTTTGACCACCCTGGCCAACAGGGAGGGATTGATTTTGGGGGTTTAATGGCAACGCTGGAGGCACTGTAACTCTGTTTCCAACAGCAGATATTATACCAGCAATCTTATCAGGCG
Source organism: Oidium heveae (assembly GCA_003957845.1). Classification (NCBI taxonomy): domain Eukaryota; kingdom Fungi; phylum Ascomycota; class Leotiomycetes; order Helotiales; family Erysiphaceae; genus Oidium; species Oidium heveae. Next base: position 46,645 of record QVIK01000162.1, on the reverse strand, counting down.
ATAAACCTTGGTCTGAAAGGGCTTTTATTAACAATAACTGTTGTTGTACTGCTGGGTCAAGAGCAGCAGTATTTGGCACAATTGGAGGTGGTGCGCTAGGAAATGGATTTGGCTGATTACTGAAGTTCGAAACATTGTTACTTGAGCTATTAGGTATAGGGGGGTACGTTCCTTGAGCCACTAAAGGATTTAAGGGAGGAAAAGATGGAGGGAGTGGTTGATTTAAGGCTGCGGGCTGGCGTAGGGAAATATTATGTACATTCGGTACGTTGTATAAATTATCCTGAGTTTGATAATGAGGAGTAGCAGCAGGAGCAGGAGCAGAAGCAGAAGCAGTAGCAGGAACAGAGGGAACAGCGGGAGTAGCAGAAGTAGCGGCAGAAGCTACTGAAGTATTCTGACGGGCCATTTTAGCAAGAGCCGCAAGTATCGCCGACGTATCAGATGCGGCTGGAGCAGCCGGAGTTTGCGCATTTAGTAGCCCAATGCGGCTGTTTAAATCAGGTGGTGGACTTCCGGGGGGGGTAGTTGATGTTACTGATGGGCCATCTAAACCATTAGAGAACTGGAAGCCGGATAGAGGTCTGGTGGTATTACCTTGAGTATTTAATTTCTCTTTGAATATATTAAGCATCGATAATGGGAAAGTTTGTCCTTTTTCCCAAATGTCAATAAGCTTTCTTATTTTTTCCTACAAGATAAATAGAACTAAGTAAGTGGTAATTCAATCTAGTAGGATGTCTTGCACTCTATCAGGACGTGTATACATTGAAGTCAAGTTACAATTTGATTGTTACTGGGAATATTATTAGACTACGGAGCGCATAGCTGGGCGTACCTTTTGATCATTAGGAGCTGTGAGGATTATATCGTTCATCAATACTGGAAGGAGTTCTTTCACTCTATGGACACCTGCAGCAAATGTTCCATCATGGGAAGCACTGTTTATAGTTTGTCCCGCAAGTTTAGCTTGTTCTGTCCACTTGCGAGTTACAGAGTCTACGACGTAGAGCACACCGAGTTTATGTGTTCCTGGGGCTTTCTTAAAATGGGTAAAAATCTTTTGAATGAGTACTGATTCGCTCTAATGTTTTATTTAAGATTAGTTGAGATCAGAATATGGAATTACATTTTCAATATGCTCACCTGCACATTCTCATTACAAAGAGAAGTCAGACTGGATATGCGAGTTCCAGATACTCCGGGTGGCTTTAAGCTTAACATTGCTTGCAGTGCAGCTTCCAATTCTATAACTGCTGAAGACATACTTTTATGAGCGTAGCTATGGCAATCTAAACCAACTTAATAACACAGATCGTGGCTGATCAGTAGTCTACTCTATACCACTGAAAAGCTTTTTAATGTTACGATGAAGGTAGAGGCGGTTGAATTGATTGAAAATTACGACAAGTGACCGCTCATAGGTGAATACGATAAAAAAACAATACGTTGATGGGATTTAAGCTGTGCCAAGTGTGTCGGACTGTTAATGAAGTTTCAGAGTAGTAGACATTTACTGTGACAGAGTAATCTCAAGTGTAAAATTCTAATAGACAGGACAAGATGTCTTTTAATTGCTGATATTTTTGTGTTAGAGGAGAGTTATTTTTTTTTAGTTGGGGGGCTGGCGTGTTAACATTAAAATTGTTTGGCGGGCGACCTAAGACCACGTGACTATTAAATAAAGAAACTGTAGCTAAGGTCGCTTCCCTTCTCTGGATGACAAATATATACAAAATGCATTCCTTTCTCCACACACACACACTAACCCAATATTAGGCTGTGGCCGCTGACATAGATGTTATCGTCAACAACCTTCGCCACAGACACCGTGAAAAATGAAGCGACGGTCATTTTACAAGCAATTGTATAAATCTGAAATGATATATTGCGTGAGTTAGTAACATACACTACAACCACAGTATCTTGCCAAATTCATTCAAAAATTTCACAGCAGATCCTAGTACTGTAGCCCAATGGCACTTTAAATTTCATTTCAGAGCATCGCATAAACACCCGAAACCATTTGCAGTCATCAAATTATTGAAAGTTAGCATGTCAACATAAAAGATTGAACAGAAGCCGGCCAGCAACTCTTAATCTCGCCTTTTAGTAGGCTGCCTTTCAGAATAGTCATTTATAGCCAACCACTTCTGTTCAGCGAAAGCAAAAATGTCCCGTATCTATTGCTGCTATGTTGAAATTATAGGAGTAATCTTATTCAGCGTTAAATACACAGAGCTCAGGAAACGTGTCTAAGAATAAAATTCGAAATTCGAAGATAACAGACTCCGATTTCGGGTCACGACTGTTCACCCAGTTTAAAGCATGTCATAATATGCTATCGTATTGCAGCCAAGATTCTTTCCAGAGAATAAATAGTACGTGTTATGCAGAGAACATAGAAGGGCCTTGCTATATTTCTGGTATCTGCTGTTGCCCAAAGAACGCTTATCATTTGGATCACATAGAGACATATTTGATCAAAAATATATTATATAATGTTTAAAAACATAAAATATCATTTTTGTAGACTCTCTGGTCTGCCACAAATTTATATGGGTTAAATGGCAGCTTCATTTAACTTACGAAGATTACCAACGCTGATGTATTTGATGAACTTCGGAACTTAAGAATCATAGCGCCTCTGAGTGTACTTAAAGTCCAAAGTTATAGTGAAGCTTAATTCTCCGATGAGAAGAACTGGATTGTCATACACGCGAAAAGTAACAAACTCTCTTGAGATTTATCGCTTTTTGGTACACAGGCTCGAGTAAAGAATCTATGTCGGAGATTACGAACTCCTTAAAGTGTAAATTTTTTCTGCTAAGCATCACGAGATAACCTGCGCTAAGCCCTCTCGTCGTAGAATTTGTGGATCAATTCAACACTTAGTGAGCATGTGCCACGCAACCCAAGTCTAAATTATTATTATCCTCCGAAATGCATGAATTATCAAGGATTACATCGCGTTGACTCTCTTGAATACTTGATCAGACCTAGAAGAGATCAGACGATTCTCTCGAAATCAGAAATAGTATAAACAAGACGAGCTGTCCCGACAGCTAGATTTTTTCATAAAGTAATATACTTGGCCCAATAAAAGACATAGAAAGTTGCTATGACTAACGAAAATGATACTATAAAATTGCCCACCATTAATTTAGCTGTCGCTATTCAAAATGGGAAAAAAACCCGCCCCTAACAAATCATACGCTTCTTTCAGTATTTTATCCAGGAATCTCGCCAATCCAAGCTCTAAAGGTGCTTAATAACTAAGTGTAAAGTTGTCTATGACATAATAGTAAAGTAATAAACAAATTCGTCACAGAAGCAATGCGCGATCTAATACTGCTGAATTTGCAATAACTACCCTTACCTCAATTATCTGATTCATCTCCCCCTTCCTTCCATTCTCATGCAACATGAAGGTTGCAACGCAAAATTTATTTACCGTCTTAATTCCCCTCTCAATAGCCCCATCGAAAGACCAAAGTCCATGTAAGTACCAAGTACAGCGGTAGAACGGACGCCGTGCGATTTTATGAAGATCAAGATTCAAGATATATCCTCCAACCACTCTCAAATCTCACTGTAAAATACAAGGATATGATTGTAGTAGCACATCTCGAAGGTGTAAAAGATGACCAGCACTAGACGCTTCCAGAGAGTGAATTCAATTTGTGAAAAAAGATCCGCCACAAGTTACTTTTCTTGTGTGGTTCTAGGTCTTGGTACGTACTTGTAAAAAAGGAGTTCGAATAAGTGTAAAGGATCAGCGGGACCGTTGTAGATGGAATCATATCGAGAGTTGATTTGGTGGCCGCTCGTATATCGAAGCCATGAACCATTCCGTAGGCTTCTGCGGCCCGGACGCTTCTTGCAATTCTTTCGCAATTAATAGAAGACTAATGTATTAAATTTGCCCCTTTTTTCTTTATCTACAAGAACAATAACAAAACTAACTGTGAGAAGATGTTCATATTAATAGCAGAAAATGAATACGCAAAGACTATCATTGGGGTGGGAGGGGGTTTTTTTCAAGTAACACATATTGTAATCCTCTGGTTGAATTTTTTTTTCATTTGCCATTCAATTCTTTTGTTGAGCACGTTGACATCAGTCGAGTCTGGACTGATATTTAATGCGGCAAAAGCAAAGTCGAAAAGTGCTTACGACTTACAGACATACGCAATAAGGGTTTAACAAGCTCCTTGCGCAATGTATTGCTCTCGGATCGAGAGAGCCTTTCTTACCTCATCCCTTTAGCTTACAACATCAACAGGATAAAAATTGACTAGTCTTAGATTCTGACACCATCGTTGCCGACTGAGTGAAATTGATCTCTCTCTATCCAAACTGATACATCTACCGTTGGATTTAGCGAACTTGAATATAAGATTTATTTTCATTCTATTGCAACAAGTCCAGCTTTGTGAAGCTTATTTTTTTGCTCTACAGCGAATTTGCTGTTGGCTAATAATAAGGTGTCGTCGTTGGTTTGAAAGTCGATAATCCTGAATATATTATTTTTTCTATTTCTCACTGAAAAAAAAAGGGTCCAAAGTCGATTGAATCATATCGAGATTATTTGTGTGATGCTGATGGTAGATTTTAAGTCAGTGGTTACTAGCCTCTGGTATTCAGTAAACGGGTTTAATGACTCGAAGAATCGCATGTTTACCGCCTAATTCAACTGAAAGACGAATTTTGAGTTTCCGATCCAGTTCTTCAACTGATTGAATGTAGGTATGCATGATTTCACATAGGTAAAGGCCCAATGGCATCAGTGTGGTAAGTGCAAATCTGAATCTTTGGCCCACCCTTTGGATACTACGAGATATAATGAGATCAAGTTTTTTGTCCTGATCATCATAGGCTTGTACTGCTAATCGCAATTTCTCGAAAGCCTTTTCTATTCCTCAATTTTTTATTTTTTTAATAAGTTGTGATTTGAAAATTTTTGCAATTATTGGAAGGCACGATGATTGGCGAAAATTAAGAATCCCTTATTGATGTAGTCCTTTAATTTCCTTTTTGTCTAGAGTCGCTAAGTGGTGTTTTTGATGTGAGAAAAGCCTGTTTCGAGAATACTTCACCCAGTAGAGTTCTGAAGCGAGCGAGGGGAAATTGAGTTCTTTCTGGATTGCAGCAAGGATTTACGATTGATGATTCATCTTATTGCGTTTCAATTAGATCGATCGAATTATCCCTTTCTAAAGTTGAATCATCCACTTCGTGAGAATATATATAGCCTGACAACAATTGTGCCAAGATTAGACCTCGGTTGAAAATTATAGATTTTTCTCTATGATAGTATTTACGAGCGACGTCGGTAATTATTCTTCACCACTTAAATAAGCTATAAGATTTCCATCTTGCAGCTTAACGTTTTTGAGACTCTAGAACTTCAAAGTGCATTTTTGTTTCAGAGCACATTCTATCGATTTGCCGGGATGAGTGTCAATAGTTAACGAATAATAATGTGTTAGTGTTGTGTCAATAAGTATCATAAAATACTCATTGGAATAGAATATTTCGGGCAAACCGGCCCTGTAGCACTTGTTAAACAATTTTTTGGTTTAAAATTAAAAGTATCATTATAAAAATGATACTAAAAGCTTGGTTCCATAAGCTTTGGAAGTTTTGCAATCTCCTTATCATATCCGAAGTTGAGGTTCGTTATTAAGGAGCTATACTTTTCTCCTGCAATACGTAGAGAATGGAAAATTTGGCGCTGATCATGTTACTAAGCTTGATATTGGTAGTAAGAGCTAATTTGTTTTCCTTCTTTCCGAGGGGGTTATCACATTTGGTAGGCTTAGACTGATATAACTTCATGAAATGTAGCAATTTTAATGGCGCCAAAGATCTCATTTGAAGTATTTACTTCTTCAACCGTCCAATCTCTTCATCTCGTCTCTATAACAGCATTGTACAATGATTTGGCAATTGCGATTTTTCTGTCCCTGTTCCACTCTACTCATACTCCATACGATCTAAGATGTTGCCGGAGTGATATTTATAGAAAGATAGATATGTTACAATAAGAAAGAAATCCATATTGACCATAACTCAGCACAAGTTATGGAATGCCGAATAATTGTCAATCATGTTGATGGTAGAGACAATGCTTTCGGATTGCGGGTCAACAGTCAAGAGGGGATCTGATCAGCCTCATACACTTACTGTTATTATTATTATTATTGCTGGGCCCTCATTGTTATTATAAATTACATAAAAAGACTAGCAGTCCCTGAATTGGTATAGAATAGTTCCTAATAAAAATGGTAGGCCTTCGAGTTACTTACTCTACCTGAAGTTCCTCTCTAAGTATTTCCACGAACATAATTGTACCAGACAAGCTTCTGAGGAAGCAATTACTTGATTGGTTTATAGAAGTGCTGTGGCATAATTAAGATATGTTCATTCTAACCCAGATGAGATTCGATGCATACTGCGAGTTTCTCTCTTGCCCTAGATGCGCCCTTCACCATCACTCTATGCTCATTAATTATGTTTTCTCGCGCCTTAGGACCGAGGATAATGAGCGTATCTGAGCCTTCAAAGGTCCGACCTACTGCTGGGCTCTCAGTAAACCAGAGTTCATGGATCACATGTAGCTGTTTATATATCTTTACTTGATTGTTTTAGTAGCAAGATATTATGAGGGTATGAAATTCCTATCGACCTTTTAATATTGATCTTGCAAAGGACCCAGCAGAGCTATTCCCCAATCCATGATCAGGACTAACGTTAGTTATTTCAGTAGTATTTATCGCAGCTCTCATTTTCCAATCGCCTAGCTGTAGGCTACTGTCTTTTCACTACTTAGAAAACGTTTCCTTCAATGTTTCCCAGAGTAATGCGCTAACATACAACATCGGTATTTTAATCCTTGGAATGAAAGTCAGTGGACAAAAACACGAAGACTTTGGCAAATCCATATATCGTGAGTGACATTACAGAATTCGAAGCTAATAATCGCACTAATTCTATTTTTAGCATTTTTGTTTGATAAGCGGCCAAGTTTTCAAACCACGCTCAACAAAACCTCGAAAATCAGTCAAATATCTACAACTTTGCCTGATCTGTATATTGAGAAAATTACATCTATTAGAATCTCATTTCACATAGTGAATGAGCTAAATTTCGTAGATCCTCTGCACAAATTTATGCAGGCGTGATTTTTTGTTGTGAGAGAGCACAGTTCCTACAGTCCCCACCCATATGGAAGTTGGGAGGTGCTAATTGTGCTTTTACAACAAAAACCCATCCCGCTTGCCCTGAGGGTTGACATTGACTTGACTTGACCTAATATGATATGATCTACAATTTTGTATTTTGTTTGATTCATTGATGACGGATAACTCCAAACCCTGAGACAAGGCTCTGCTCCACTGTCCACGTTCAACCCTTGGAATACCGTGAACTTAGGACGCCCCCTGCAGAAAATTCGCTTCTACACAACTCCTTGAGTAGGGCTGTAGATCCTCCTCTATAAGCGAAATAAGCGAGTAAAATAGTGAAAGATTCAGGGCGGATTCGGCCGACCGAGTTAATGAGGTAATTGCTTCTTGCATGATGTTGGCTTGGCATTTTGTTGAATCAATCCGATTTTTTCTGGAACACCGTTGGGGCCATAGCTTCTCTGCAAATTTTTATATTTAATTACCCTTAGACACCCAAATTTCCACAAAAATTATCTCATATTAACCTCACGATGGCATCTGTTGCGCGTCTCAGTTCTGCTCCTCTTAGGTCTTCTTTATTATCTCCAGCTGGGAGATCTAAAATCAGAGCCTTCAACGGTCTACGATCATATTCATCAAAGAGCCAGGTTAGACATAATAATTTGTATTTTTTATATGAGTCATTCTTTAACCTCTTTCTCAGACTCTCAAAGAAAGATTCGCTGAACAGCTTCCTGAGAAAATCGAACAAATCAAAACACTTCGCAAGTAGGTCTATAATCATACTATACATTAATGGATCGAAGTAATAGATTCATCTAGGGAACATGGCTCTAAGGTCGTGGGAGAGGTAACTCTTGACCAGGTTTACGGTGGTGCGCGTGGAATAAAAGCACTAGTATGGGAAGGATCTGTACTTGACGCAGAAGAAGGTATTCGTTTCAGAGGAAAAACTATTCCCGAGTGCCAAAAGCTATTACCGAAAGCACCAGGAGGAAATGAACCATTACCAGAAGGTAATAAAACTTCATATTCTTTTACAATCATTGACTTGATATCGCACTAGGTTTATTCTGGCTCCTTCTTACTGGTGAAATTCCCACCGAACAGCAAGTTCGCGACCTCTCAGCAGACTGGGCAGCTCGTTCCGAGATTCCTAAATTTGTTGAAGAGCTCATTGATAGATGTCCGAATGATCTTCATCCAATGGCACAATTCTCTATTGCAGTTGTAGCACTTGAGCATGAATCGGCCTTTGCTAAAGCTTACGCTAAAGGAATGAACAAGACTGAATATTGGAAACATACATTTGAGGATGCTATGGATGTGATAGCAAAATTACCCACTATCGCTGCGCGGATCTATCAGAACATATTTAAGAGTGGAAAAGTTGTTCCAGCTCAAAAGGACAAAGATTACTCATTTAACTTCGCAAACCAGCTCGGATTTGGTGATAACAGCCAATTTGTTGAGCTAATGCGATTGTACCTCACAATTCATACCGATCATGAGGGTGGTAATGTTAGCGCACATACAGCTCATTTAGTCGGAAGCGCTCTTAGCTCGCCCATGCTTTCTCTCGCTGCAGGTCTCAATGGTCTTGCTGGTCCTCTCCATGGGCTCGCAAACCAAGAAGTCCTGAATTGGCTCACCAAAATGAAATCAAGCATCGGTAATGATATCAGTGATGAGAAAATTAAGGAGTACTTATGGTCGACGTTAAAGGCTGGCCAAGTTGTACCTGGATACGGTCATGCTGTTCTACGAAAGACAGATCCACGATATATCGCTCAAAGAGAATTTGCTGAAAAGCACTTACCTGCCGATCCCATGTATAAGCTCGTAAGCCAAGTTTACAAGATTGCTCCCGGTGTTCTCACAGAGCATGGTAAAACTAAGAATCCATACCCGAATGTTGATGGTGAGTGAAATATGAAATAAAATTTATTCCTTAGAGATACTAACAAAATTAGCTCATTCTGGTGTACTTCTCCAATACTATGGCTTGACAGAATCGAATTTCTACACTGTGTTATTTGGGGTCTCCAGAGCTATTGGAATAATGCCACAACTAATCATCGACCGTGCTATAGGAGCTCCAATTGAGCGTCCTAAGTCTTTCTCCACAGAAAAATGGGCTGAGATAGTTCGTGCAAAGTTGTAAGATTGAGCAAAATATTTTTGTAAAAATTTTGTATAATTAGAATTATTATGATATTTTTGAAAACGGTGTTAGGAAAGCTGTATTTAACGATTTAATAACGCTACTATTTCAATTGAGTTTATAGCAAAACATCATGTAAATTATTTCAACATCAAGTATTTACCCTAAAATCTCAAGGAGAGTGGAACCTATTCAGTCTTGTTTCTCGGTGCGCAACGTAAGTATTATGTTGGATTATGGATTACTTGAGCTGTAAAGCTAAATAATACTCATGAGAGAGACAGCTAGTCACAAAACCACATATCAGCCTTAGCGCTGCAAGGCAAACCGAATAGTGCCTTGACTCCGTACAGTGTATCTTACTGAAAAGTCTCACATAATCTTTATGATTAGAAGTTTGTAAACAAGACATCTAATAGACCTCTGTCAATTAAGTTGGGCCAGTATGAGCTTTAAATTACCTATTCTTACTGGACGATAAGGACGGGCGAAGAATACTAAAGCCTAATGAGATTAGCGCCAGTTTACATTTGAGCAATCTGAATCACAAGTATTTTTGGCCATTTTATCACCTCAATAACATGAGAGTTATGAATAAGACATAACGTAGAAAAAACACAATGCACTTTTGAGACTAGGTTTTCTGAGTGCTCGAGTTGATAAGTTATTGTAGTGATTAGTCCCTTTGACACTCAACATCCCCATTAAAGGGGGTCAGAGTAAGGAATAGCAAGTTTAATGACGCCCCTATCCATATCGCACTAGCCCGAACAGGTAAAGGTACATTTTACATTGCATGAAGACGCCAACCAGTCAGAAAGGTTATCGGTTTAAAGCGACAACACAAAGAAGAATTTTGGGTGGTCATTCGATTTAAGCCTTATTCTAAAAAAAAAAAAAAAAAATTTCCTCCAATACCTACCCGTGCGTTCACACACCCTTCGCTAGTCGCTTAGGGTGTGCGGAATCAAAAAGCACTATCGGAATCAAAAAGCACTATCAGATTATCCTTAAACATAACATTATACCTAACAACATATCATCCACGACTCCAAGTAACTTTAATTCTCAAAATCAGCACCCTTAATCTTCCCTAAAATGCCTCAAATTAGAAAGAAGCACTTAGCCATCACTCCAGATGAGAAATCACGTCTAGAAATGGCCGTAAGCTGGATCATAGATCCAGAAGCTTCTGACCCTCACACTGGAAAATCTCCTACTGCTACACAGGCATGCCGTATCTATCACCTAGACGAAGCTCGCTTTCGAAATCTGATTCACAAGAGGGCTCATAGACAACGGAATCAGCCCTCGAGTGAGTTTGGGATGTCATCAAAAAGGGGTGGCAGCAATAGGATCCTTAGCCCTGCTCAAGAGAAAGTGATTTGCGATTATATCACTAAGTTATCGACGAAGGGAGAGCTAGGGGCCACCAGAGAGCTCATTTATAGTGCTGTATGTTCTCTTTTAGCCAAGGAATCACCGCCTAGGGAACCCCCATCCACTTCTTGGCTCTTAAAATGGTGGAATTCACGAAAAGATACTTTAGGTTTGCATAAGATTAGAACCAAACCTATGGCTCAAGCACGACTAGAGTCACATTCTCCTAATGATATCAAGCAGTGGTTTGTTGACTACCGCCAATGGTGCAAGATTCGGAAAATAAAAAAAGCAAAAAGAGTCTGGAATATGGATGAAACTGGGGCTAGAATCGGCTGCCCAGCCAGTCAAACAGTCATCGTGCCAAAAGAAGTAAAGGAGTTATATACAAGCTCGCCTGAGAATAGACTCTCAATTACCGTAATCGAAACAATTAATGCTGCTGGATCTTATATACCACCGTTTATTATACTTCCGGGTCAAAAGTTAATGGATAACTGGGCACACCCGAACCTAGAAGACAACGCGTGGGTGACTACTTCTCCCACGGGCTACATATCTAATGAAGCCATGCTTGAATATCTAGATCATTTCATTGAATTCAGTGATTCTGGGCCCGGGAAAGAATGGTCTATGATATTACTAGATGGCCATAAGTGTCATTACAGCGATGATTTTTTGATGAAAGCTGAAACTAATAATATACACCTGCAGATCTTTCCTTCACACGAGACGCATGCTTTGCAGCCTCTTGATGTTGGTATATTTCGTCAATGGAAACACCAGCAGAACAAGTTTATAAATAAAGCTCTTCGTCAGTACGATTTTAAGTACTCATTGACGTCGTTCTTCCGTGATGTTTCAGAATTCCGAAAAATCGCTATGAAGGAGCATACAATTAAGAACTCCTTTTCCAAACCCGGAATTTGGCCTATAAACTGCAAGAGAGCCATTCTTGCTAGGTCGCGATATAATGGAAAGACTCGTAGGAATAATGAAGAGGTGAGAAGGCAAGCAGCAAGAAAGAGAAAACAAGAAGAGGTGGAACTTGATGAGCCAGAGCTACCCATCGAAACTCAGCATATTCATCAGCGCCCAAGAACACACTACGAGGCTGCTATGTATATGAAAGAGATCTGCACACGTGGTACTCTTGAGCCTCCTTCATCCCCTACTGCTTACAGAGAGGCTCTTATGGAGACGCATGAACTTCTAATCCAGGCAGATATGCAAGCCGACCAGATTCAAAACCTTGAGGCTGCTATGAGTGCTGAGCGTAGCCGCCAGATTACTACTAGGAAGAGTGTGCATAGAGGAGGAGGAATTAATGTAGGACAGTGGAAAGCCAAGATTGATGAGAGGAATCGGAGGGAAATTGATGTAGAAATTCGTAAAATACGAAAAAATATCCAGATATCTCAAAATAAAGCCAAGAAGGCTTTAGAGCGTATTGGTATCGATGCTCGTAGAGCCAAAAGAGAATACGTTAGAGGTCTAGGTAATCTTTCCCCAGATCCATCTATGTTATCTAGCTTTAGGGAGCCAGATAAGAATGAAGGCTGCCGGACATCAGAGGAGATATCTAGCTTATTACCACCTCCAGATCTCCAGCAGACTCTAAATCAGCTTATTGATCTTAGAAATTCCCGATGGAGCTCTGAGGATATGCTAGGAGAGGTAAATATTACTGTCAATAGTATATACCCTGATCCTGTATCCATACCAATTGAATCAGAGTGTGAGGGAGAAGACATAAATCAAGACCACTTGAGCTATGACGGGGCCTCAATAGCAGACTCAATCCTGTCAGGTTCTTCACTGGATTATGCAGCCGATTTTGTAGAATTGTCATCTAGAGATCTATCTACCTAGCTAGGTTAGTTAAATTGATATTATGTAACACTGATCTGTAAATTTTACTAACAGAACAGGAACTTTCGTCAACATATCTAAGTTGTTATATTATGGAAAAGTTTTGTATTAGTGTTAATTGTTGATTTAACATGAATTGGTTTTTCCTGTAAGATGTAATATGTTCATGTATACATATAAATAGATTAGGTCTTAGAACTTTATTTAGTGAGATAATCTTCTAAAAACTTCCACGCTTTTAGCTGTTTTAATCATAATTACTATTAATTCCAAATCGTCTAGACGCTTTTCCTGTTGATTTTCGCGATTTCTACCTACCAGGACCATATAAATCACATTATTTTTTTTCTGAATATTATTCAGGCTAGCTAAATTATCCCAATTCTCAAGAGATTAAGGGCTTACAAGATGTATTGACCAAATAATGGGGATTTTACGATAAATGTCATAATGCTTTTTGCTTCCGATAGTGCTTTTTGATTCCGCACACCCTAAGCGACTAGCGAAGGGTGTGTGAACGCACGGGTACTTCTAGGGTTGATAAAGTTGGATTGTGCAAGTAAAATCTCTAGCACATTGCATCTAAAGCCCATGTGACAGCTTGATCTAGACAAGCTTTATTTATTTTTTCCCTGGAGAAAATAAATCTTGTTCATAAATGTGACATTTGATTTTGGCATTATTATTTATATTATTTTTAGATTTGTTGCTGTGAGACTACGATAGACATTCGGAGAATGTCTGTTCAAACGATAGTTGTCGGCAGCGGGCTGTCAAATCAGGCTCTTTCTTATTTACGTGAAAAAAAGTAGAATACACATCTGAGATTTCACTTCTGGACCGATAACTGAATGTTCTTTTAGGATATGAAAGCGCTTTTGGAACTCTCGGATATAGGTTTACAAATTCATATTTTTATCCAGTTTGGGGATCTAGAAGTTAGCGGTAATATTGAGTATGATATTATGTGATTGAGCTTGAGACGTCAAAATAATTTGTTTTGGGATCTCCCTAGGTGAGTCGCGAAGGGCTTTTGTTATTTGTGGAGCGGAGTCTTTTAATTTTTGCCGCCCAACACGTTAACCACAATGTTATAGCTTTATTATTGGAGGTATTTTTACGAAGGCTGCTGATGTGTGGGAAAAAAATATTAGTTTCTGTACTGATTCTTGCCAATGAAACCAGTTAGAGCCTTTTAAATTTGGAATAAGAGACATATCGGCAATTGATTTCAGGCGATCAGATAGAGTCCATATCTCGGTTTTCCTCCCAGATTCTTTGATGGAGTCTTTAATATCATCTGCAGTTGCAAAGATGATGCCTTGAATAATTATACTGCCAATTTGAGATGGATTGTCCCTTGTGGATTTGTCATCGCTCGGTGTTGCCTCGTTAGAGGGCTTATCGGATGCCATCGTTTCGATATGCGTGAGTTACAGTGTGGTGTTATTAATTTAATATAGTGACAAATGCACGAGAATTGATGGTCGCTTTGGTATGCGGAAGCAGCTAACGGGCCATAACCTGTAATATGTAAAGACATGTTTAATTATGTGGGAAAGCTAATTAGCTATATAAATGTTCATGTCATATGCTAAGTAGTGTTGCCTCTTACAATATCCCTCATTAGTGCATGTCGCTTATCTATACGAATGCACTATTAATAAGTTCTCGCTTATAACTCCCAGAGTATACTTAGGAGTATCCTTAATCTTGTCAGGCCAGTCACTACAGCAATTATGGCTAAACATTGATTTGATCTCACTTATTTCTACTTACTACTATTTCTATTGATTTATTTAGGGGGTCCTTATAACCAATTACCAAATCTAAAATTCTTAACTTATATCTCCAGTTTTTCTAAATTTGATCACTTAAACTGCATAAATGCTACACCTTCAACCTGAATGTTTCGTTCAATCTAACTTCTCACCGAGATATATCACAGCCTTAATTCTTACCTAAGATCAAACTAACATTATGGACGCTGCACATGAATTTGGAAATAGTCAGAAATTCCAGTTTCTAAGCTTGGGCCCGGACAAGGCAAAGATTGAAATCAAATCTGACAGATGTAGCAGACTCATATCAAGGGTAGCTAGTGATCATGAGAAAAAAAAAAAAGAGAATCAGCATCTAGATTGATAGATTGCCCATTTCAACTATTAAAGCCCCTTCAGAAAGATGGGTTTTTGGAATCGGCTGAGCATAGTCACGAACCTTCTTTTGGTAAAGTGGTCATCCTTCAGCTCGTCGCTTAAGATCACCTCAAAGAAGTCTAATCCAGCAACTATTGAAAGCAGGAGTAGCTCCAAAACCAAATTCTGACGAGCTTGTGAAAGAATAATCCTAAAAAACTCCCAATTGGGAGAACAACCTATAGTGGACGTCAAAAGTGAAGAAGAGACGAAGAGCTAATGGAGCGGATGCCAATGAAACTTCTACCTGTTGAATGACATCAAGCTAGATTGAATCTTTTGCTCAAATTGGATGAATATAACAAGCTAACACATCAGCTTTATGTAAGCCTATAATCTCATGACGTGCTTAAGAGATATCCAAATACGCTTATGATGGATTGTAATTATAAAACAAAACAATTCAGCCTACTGTTGATACATATTATCGAAATAATTAGGTTCAATAAATCTTTTAGCGTCGCATTTGTATTCAAAATTGTATTTCAAACTTCACTACTTGAGGTCTAAAATAAATTAGGGCCGTTCAGACTTGGAATTTCAAGCTAAAGCTTGTACCCGAGTTAAATTCCAAGTTCAACCGACCCTGTTCAAACCATCTACAAGCTTAGGGAAGAAATACTGAAGAAATTCATATTATTTATATTTATTTTTTGTTGAGTTTATATTTCCTCTCAAGTAACCATTTTGAGCTGACAATGCGGCCTTTTCTAGAAGGTTTATTCCTAATGAAAAACCTAAAGGCGTTACAACTTAAACAGCCACTAATTTTCTTAAACATGGCATCAATCCATTCCTTCCTTTCAGCGCCAGTAATTGCTTGACGATAAGTTGGCTCATCATTTGCAGAGGCAATGAGACAAGTCTTAGTTTCGAAGAAGTTGGTAAGTAAGCGAAATAGGTCATCTTCATCACTATTTTGACTATGTATCTGATTGTGAATGACATTTTTAACATGACTAAGAATATTTATAGAATATTTATCATTCAACGGTTCTAATTCTACCGAGCTGTATTTCATTCTTACATGATTGTCACGATTTTCATCCGAGTTTGAAGTCACACTGTTTAGTATGGCTGCCAAGTCTTCGTCTACACATGTGGATGCATCAAGGTGCGACATAACTTGATCCTCATATGGCCGTTGTATTTTTCTTTTTGGGCGGCCTCGCCCTTTTGGTACTAGTTTCAGATGATGTGATTCACGAGTAATGTTTAAGTTTTCATTTTTTGCATAATCTAATTTTCTAGATTTTAACCTGTCTTGAACATGCTTTGGTCCAAGGTCAACGATTGTATCAGGTACTAAATTTGTCCATTTATTTGTAGTATCGATGTCGGCTCCATTATCAAAATGCCACCTATCAGCTGTACTAGACATGCTGCTAGTACTTAAAATTTGCTAGGCTATATTGATGCTCCCAATAGGCGATACAATTTTCGAGGATTCTTGATAAGCGGAGTTAGCAGAACGACAAGCTATTTCCTTATCATAAAATTCCACTAAAGTTCAAATTGTTGGGGTAGCAAATTGGCTGAGTAATTCATACTTGATGCCTCATCCTCACTTAAGTTACAATACTCGTTAGTCAGACTAGTAGGAGGAACAATATGGCCAGAATGAGTGTTATTTATGGAAGATTTCTTGTTCCTTTCTAGACACTTATTGGTGAAGTGACCTTTACCCTTTCATTTTCAACAACAGACTATTTTTCTTCGACCTTTATCTACATCACTCTTCCCATGCTGCTTCTTCTTAGGGAACTTGCCCTTTTGAATTTGAGTATTACTTAAGACTTGTTTAACATTAGCGTTACTTTTTCTTGTTAATCCATCACCTCTACCTATTTTTTCGAGGTGCGAAGAGATAAAAGTCTTGTAGCAATTGCTCAAGCTTTCATTCATGAAGTTGGGATAGACTCGATACCATGTTGTTCTATTTTCCTACCTTATCCTTTCCTGCCTGCTTGAAAAGTATCATCAGGTGTGTACCAGATGGCTGACCATGCGCAGTTTGATAATTCCGTGCCTCGGTTTCGAATCTTGTTACATACTTAACAGGACAGCCACCAGTATATCTTAGGCCAGACAAACTTTCCCAAAGGGCTTCTACTTGTATGATTCCCGTTCCACGATATGTGCTTTCCACACAATTTTATTATGGCTGAGCCACTCTTCATGCCCACTATCGTTTCGGCAACTTCTTCTGTAACAGTTCCTTGGATAACTGCTACAAGTTTCAACTCGTCACTCCGATGTTAGCTTAACATCGGAATAGTAATCTATACACTCAAGCTGAAGAAGAATTGTCTCTCTATATATGGTATAGCTGCAAAACATCATAGGAAACTTTTGGGGTCTAGCTTCCAGTCAAAAGAAGCCCATTTGAACGTAGCTCTTGGTGCCAAATTTGATCTGCTTGGGTTTAGTTTTTCCCAGTTCCGATTAGGCATTTCCTCCCATTCTAACTCATGGTCCTCATGGAGATCCTCTTCAATAGGACGAATTGGGCCCCCCCTTTAGGCGATGATCTCTTCATGTTAGGCTTTACACATTTTCCAATACTGGGCTTAGAATTGAGTTGAGGATGATTGCTGAGCAAAGGGTATCTAGAAGCTCCACCTATTCCAGATGATCCAATGCCAAATTGCGGTCTTTTCTTCGCAGCTCTCTTCTCTTTATTTGTCAGAATATTCTGTGCTAAAATTTCTCGATCCGTTTTCGAGCTCAGGGCCATTCTGATTCAATGCCCTAATGCACTTGGGCTTTCAATTATACGAGATCTGAATATCTAAACTTATGATTTCTCATTTCAACAACAAAGTAATGCTACCATGTAAAAGTTTCTACAAGAGTTTTCTATTGTTATACCTAAGTCTTTTCTTCTCTATAAAAAAAAGTCTCATACGACCATCAAGGGGATGATGACCATCGTAATTATATAATAACTGACTTATGACTAGTGAACTAAAATATATTTAGTCAGACTGGATTTTCTCTCTTCCGTCCTGTAAGCTGGATATAATTTGATTTTTCCATGTCCATTGACACAGTATTTCGTGAAGTCCATCCCAGAAGATCGTTCACCCATGGCTGAGCTACATCAGCGGACTCAGGAGCTGAACTGCTAATGCCTAAGATTCGGACGTCATCTGCATAACTGAAACGCATTCTGGAATTACCATTTCTCATCGATTTAGCCATATTATAGGAAAAAAAAGGGTGAGAGGGGTGATTCATGTAGCACACCATATGTCAGACTTGTTTGAGTAATTAATCTACATTGTAATCGGATCTGGACACGCCTTTCAGTAAAAAAAATGTCGTCCAATGAATGATAAAGTCAGGCCATCCCTATGAAACCATCCGCCATATCAATCTATTATGGAGGATTACATCAAAAGCACCTTGTACATCTAGTATCACAAATGTAGATTTTCATCCTTATGAGTGAGCTTCTTCTATATTATGGACAACACAGGAGACAAGATCAGTTTCGGCGCGCTTTGATGATGATGCACCAAACTGTTGACTACCAAATACATCATGAACGACTGCAGGATAAGACATACTCTCAGCAATAACTCTTTCGAGCTCTTCACCTAAGCATGAAAGCATGGCTACAGGTCTCTAGGCTTTCACTGTAAAAGGATCCCGCTCAGGTTTTTGTATGAACACTACTTCGACTAATTTGAAGTGGAAAGGGTGATTACCAAGTCTAACACATGTGTTGAACAATTGAACGACATATGCTCCAGTTGTTTCCCAGTAGGCGGCTGGTAATTTAACAGAAGTTCCATCTGCTCCTCACTGTTTATTGCCACATCTTATTGTATATGTTCGGACTTCATCGCTTGATAGCTCATCGGGATGCACAAATTACAAAAAGATTATCTTCCAAGCCCCGATGGAAATATTGAAACTATCTTTACCTGGCTTATACTTTTATAGTCTAATTAGAGGAAAAAAATGTCATAACTAAGCAAATGAATCATCAGCGGTCAAGGAAAGATCTCCCAGAAAGATATCTTCCGGATAATGAGAGATTATGTCCACGAAAACTGTCTAGATCACTTGTAGGTAGAGTGCACGAGGTTTCCAAGAGATTTCTCACACCCAAAAAAGCCTTGTATAGGATTAATAAAAACATCAACGGGAATACCTTGCTCCCATGTTTTGTGACTACTTCGAGAGAGCGGGTGTATTCATACCCAACCGAATATGCTCCATAGATATTGGCATATAGAATGACCCTAATTAGGATATATTTTCTCTGATGATGACAAAGTCATCGTTACAGATCCTAAAATGCGTAAAAACTGTTGAAGATCAGACTTCAGGCGCTGGTCGCTCGTCGCTGGTCGCTGATAATTCGTATTGGTTTCCTAACACAACCAATCGACTATGAAGCTCTTATTAAGGGGTTGAGTGCCAATTACATTGTTGTTGCCTTGGTATTGTTTTGGCTATTTAAATCTCCCAGTTGCAGAATCTAAGGGTCTTTTCCTGTTTGTAAATTAGCAAATAACTTCAACTTCAAGTAATATTAATATTACTATTAATATTCTAATTGAAAAATACTAGATGCTGTTTCTGTATAGTAGGAGAGATTCCCCTTAGATATTTTAGATGTAACGAATTCATTTTTATCGTTCTTGTATTCTTTTAAGGAATTTACAACAATAACACGATTGATAAGCGCTGGGCGATTAAGAAAGCAAGTTACAGTGGTGGTAGGAGAGGGATCATGTATTGTTGAACATGAACGTCTTGAATATGCTAGGCTTCAACTTAATCAGGTCAAACTATCGTGTCTCCCGGTGCCCAAAGCCAGCCAACGAGCGAGGATATAGTTGCTAACCGTCGTCAAGAGCGTGGGTTAATGATGGTGAATATTCTTCAAACACCTTCATCTGATACTCCTCCTAATTACTTCTCATTATCTACAGCACATCCTAATATGGCAGCAACTCAAGCGCCAAAAATTGCATATTTGATTTGGAAAGTATCTATGCTAGAAAGTAGCTTCTATGTGAAATCGATAGAATGTCTTTGAGGGCCATGGGTTGTAAGTCGACGTCCAACAAAATAATTTTGATTTAAGTTACGAATATATTTATTTATTTATCTTATTTCAAGTTCAGATTAAACAATAACTCTTTCAGATTCCAAATAAACTTCAATATCAGTAAATAAAGCATTGCAATAAACTTTGACATGCCCTTAAATGGTTGAAGTATTTCAAATTGCTTTTCTTAAAATAATTGAAGAGAATCTTTAGAGATCCCTCACTCTCTAAATTCTGGTTGGGCTAAATTCAATTTTTTTTTAATTCCACCAATCATAAATCTGCTCATATCTAACATCAATCCCTAAATTGACCACCTCCTCAATTTTTCACTCTTGAGCTCTTAAACTCTCTACCGCTCTTCGAACTCTACTGCAAATCGTATTTTCAACATTTGATCATGAATAATCTTGCGCTCTCACCAGGGGACGGCCTACAACACGTTAATGGAAGCAAAGGCTGCTATTGAAGGGTATGCGTATGCAGAAGGTTATGCAGTGTGTGTGTGTGTGTGTGCGTGGAGAACTCGGAAAGTTTGGAATAGGAAGGATGATGACATCAAGTGCCAGGAGTTGCAGTGCTAGCAAGCTGGCGCTTTTCACGACCCTGGCATTGCTAGAAGACGCAACATAACAAGTCAAAAGACCATGTGCCGTTTTCAGTTTGTCATTAAAAATTTGGAGACGCTGCCTTCAACTTGGCGTGCTCAAGTAGTCAGGGCGGAGTTCAACCACAAGGCCTTTTGTCATCCTTTAGCATATTTTAAATGGAAGGAAGTTGACAGTGGAAGAGCGACAGGCTATTCTCACTTTAAGTCAGGCTGGTGTGACGCCTAGTCGCATTCTGACGTCACTACGTCAGCAAAATGCTGAAATATGTACGATCGCACAGGATGTATACAACGTGCGTCACTCGCAGCGAAGAACTATGCTTGATGGTCGAACTCCTCTGCAAGCCCTGCTTAACAACCTTGCAAATACTTCAGATTCCGAAAATTATGTTCAAGTAGGTGTAATATGATACTTAGCAACTGTCACATCTCTGTATTGTGTCGGATTCAGCAAAGGAAATTTGTGACTTGTTGAGCCGTAACAAAATCTAGCACCTAAATGCAACATACAAGATAAACCGTTATGGACTTCCTTTACTCCATGTGATAGGGGTTACTGCGATAAGCAACACGTTTACGTTTTGAATTATTTTTGGGAGAGACAACCACCTACTATTGATGGGCAATAAGCAAACTACAAGAGGTGTTTCGAAACTGCAGAGTAGATCATCAACAATATGTCTTTGTGACAGATCGAGAGCTGGCTCTGATGACTGCACTGTCAGAAAAAATTTCCGAGTGCCAACGCTTTGCTTTGCCGTTGGCATATAAGCAGAAATATTTTCGCATCGCAAAGAACAGCTTTCGCAACGCAAGAACTCCTCAAGGAATTTATCAATGCTTGGCATGTGCTGATGAACTCTACAAGCGAAGTGGAGTACTATGAAAACTTGATTAAAATTCAGAAGAAAACACCTGCACAAGTGATGCATTACCTTGAAATGATATGGGCCATTTATATGGAAAAGTTTGTCAACGCGTGGATGAATAACTTCCTTCACCTCGGATACACCTCGACCTCGCGCGTGGAAAGTGCATATGCTGCGCTAAAGAAGTGGATTACAGTCTCAACAGATAACTTCACCACGTTCTTTGCGTTCTTTACGTTGCATCTATATCACTGACTTACACAAATCAGTTGATCTTTTGGCTGTGGGAGTGACAATCAAGCTCGCCTACGATGGGCAGCTTGCTTTCATCCGTCACTAGAGCGCTAAAGAGTGACCTATTACGGAGATGCAGCTTGGCACAATCCCTGCAGCAGTCATGGGTAGATTCTCGGTGGTAAGTCTGTGCAGTGCTTAAAGACAGTCTAATTTGCAAGTTACAGCCGAGGCTACAAGCCAATTTCTCCTAAGGTCAACATTAGATTATCTCTGCGTATATTACTTTCGTTTGCGCGGAATCAGCCTCTGAGTGCTCATGATTTCGACCAGTGTTTGTGGTTACAACCACCAGTGCCTATAGTTGAAATCGGCGAACTTGTATCAATAGTAGATGCATTAAAGAGTATACATGACAATTATGAGAACGAGCCTTCTTGTCACCGAAAGCGAATGATGCTCCAGTATTGCCATGCCTCTTTAAGTGCACAAGTTCTCGACCGACTAAGAACTTCAGGACGCGGTATGCCGTCTAGTTCAGCGCAAAGGTTACCTTCGGCGTTTTGAGCATATTGCTGCAATAGTGGAAGTTCCTTTGCGTAGGAAGTGTAGAATCTATCAAGGAACAGACCATAACGCCAGGACTTGCCAGCTGCGTACAACACATCCCGTGGGTACTACTGCTATAGAAGATATCCTATTCATATCCCAATTTTTTGGTCATGTAGAAGTTCAATATCGGGATCAAAAATGAATGAGATTGGAGTTGTGGTGAACTAAGGGATTGTTGTTAGATATGAGCAGATTTATGATTGGTGGAATTAACGCCTACCTTCTTGAAGCAATCATGCCCAAGCAANATACTCTCCTCGCGTCCAGCAGAGGGTGAGTCAGTCGTTAAGTCGTCAAAGCAACCTGTAATTTTCGCAAAATCTTTAAATCTCTTTAAGCAATCATGCCCAAGCAGTTGCCTCCTAAAATCATCTATGGTCAAGCCATTCCGGAGTTTTCGCATTTGATTAGCATGCCTCCTACACCGTATGAAGTGGGTAGGAGTAGTTTCCTGCCCACAAACGCACTCAAGATTTGCATCTATATGTTTTAATCGACGATGATACGGCGCAAAGTCACCATGTCCTGTTCTAGCAGCTAGCAATTTGTGCAAAAGCCGCCGAGGTAAAGCTAACTCGGGTGGCTTTTTTCGGCACATTTTTAGATCCAGATCTTGATATCGAACTGGGCAAACGTCGGATCACCATTTTTCTACCAGCTCTTGACGACGCTGTTGCATCAGACGTCGTAGATAGGCTAAGGTAATATAGCCAGGCTGGGTATTTCTATCAGGTAATTCTTGCAGAGCAGAACGAGCTTCCGCATCTGCTTCTTCGTTTCCTCTAATTTTTGAGTGACCTGGCACCCATCTAAACTCAGCATTTACTGATGTCGCTAAATTATTAAAGAGTTTTGTTAACGGGATACTAGATGCTGCTTTCCCTGATTGCAAGGCCAACACTGCAGCTTGGTTATCGAGAAGTACAAAAATCTTCTCGCTATTACTCCTGACGGACAAGGCAGCAAGAAGTACAAAGGTCGCACCGAAAATCTCTGCGTCGTATACCTCTCCACCATGTAATACCCCATGTCCTTTCTGAAAGGTTACCCCACCACGTTGAAGAACAAACCCCCATGCTGACCGACCGGGACCTTATGACGACCCATCTGAGTAGGCGCATATATCATTTGGAGTTATTGTATTTAACCAAGATTCATGATCTTGTACCCCGTCTACCTTTGAACCAAGAGCTATCGTATATACCGGGGCTGGTAATGGCTCCGCGGCTTCAGCTCGAGGTAATTGTTGAAAAGCACGTTGGACTCGAGACATTTGTATCTCAGGTTTCTTAGACAATCTTGGCTTGGATTTGAATTTTAATGTGCCGACACTGGGACACATACTTGCTCTTGATCGCAGTGGGTGGCGATCATCGACAGGCCGCAAGTTCTTCCGCAGCTTTAGCTCGAGTCACCGCCTGGAACTCCCTTTCTCCTGCTTGACGGTATATCTTCAGCTGCTCCTTGGTAGGTGTACCTGATCGAGTTGGGCGTGCAAAACATCTACGACTATCGGAGCGATGTGGACCACCGCAGTTTCTGCACTTAGTTGCAGCCTTACATAGCTCTTCGGTGTGGTTAGTTGATCCACAATTTCCGCACGATGGCGCCCTGCAGCAGTTCTTTGTAGGATGGTGGCCGTTGCACCGTTTGCAAAATTCTAAAGGTTTTTGTTTTTTAAATTTTCTCGCAATACCAGACTCATCAAATACTCTAAAACTTGATCGAGGTGCAGTAGAGAAATATGCCATCCAAGTTCTATGTGGAGACCCAGGTTTATTTCCACCAAACAGTTTTACGTGAGCTGGTCGTATATGGCAGACCCGCTCGATTTCGTCAGTAAGCATAGATTTGCTTACTTCTACCTCTCTTTACTCCTTACGGATAGTTGCAGGTACAGTAGGGACAATAACTGGTGTCCAATTGGTTGCAGATTCCAATTTTGCTCCCGATAATAAGAGCCTATTTCCAGCATTTAGGATGGTTTCGCGAGCTTCTGTAATGCAAGAACTCAGGGCAAATCCCGAGTGGACAGGCTTTACCTTTCCAAAAAGTGCAGGTGAGATATTCAGTTTTTTGACAATGATTTCACGAATTCCCGCAGGAGACAGCTTGAGCCATTCATGCTCTTGCGGTATTCGAACAAAGAGTCTTTGATCTGTAGTAGCCATTGTAGTGGAATCCTTACTTGTCGACTTGTCTTTGTTGGTCTCGCTTTGAGCTGCTTTTCTAATAGGCACTACTGTTGTACTAGTGCTCAGAGTTGTCCGAGCTTTCTTCATGCCCTTACGAACAACTGTTGCCCAAGTCTTCTCGCCTGCCTGGGGAAATGCAGGTAATTTTAATGCCTCTTGAGATTTCCCCTTGTTTATAGAAGTGTCCACAAAATTTCGAGGAATTGCAATAGCAACTTTCTTCATGACGTTTTTCTCATTACCCATGCTGGATCCATTATTCTTTTTCGGTCGCGAATGTGAAGGGATTTTTGGTGGAGTGGGGGTAGAGTCAGATGCTGCGAAGTTGGTTATCGCTAATTGGATGTACGCCTTTAAGGCAGCAGCTTCCTCTTTCTCAATTTCGTCTACGAAGACTGCTAATGTGCTGTCTACATGGCTGATAACAGTGGTGCATAACATTAGACGTGCATGCCATGCACGTTCACGACGCTGACGGGTCGCAATGACATCTGCAAGTTCCTTTGGGAGGAACGCGTTCTCGATTTCAGGTTTTTCCCTACTACTCTGAATAGGTCTTTTTGTAACAGGTCGCTTGGAGGGTGCAACAGGTTTGAGGATTTGTCTGCTGCCCATTGTCTTTGATGGTGTTTCTAGGTTTGACGGTGGTGAAGGTGACGCGATAGGGGGAGGAGGATTGGGAATTGGGGGGATGAGGGGAATGGGGGTGGTTGATGACTCGATTCCGTTAGAGGAGCTTGAGATTCTTGGGATAATTCCATTGAATCAGTCATATATATGCCTTGTATGAACCAAAATGATAATTTTGTTAATGTGAAATGCTTGTCCATAGTAAAATTCCGAGGATTTTATATTTTAGAGACCTCATCTGTTGACAACCGGTTTTCCTATTATAAAACCCGCAGGGATGGGCTTTATATATATTTCCCACATTATATTAGTTACTGTAGTTACCTGAAAAGTAAATATTTCATGTAAATAAATAAAATTTGTAACTTTTGGCTACGTAATGAACTAATCAACTCTGAATAATTCCAGGAAAGACAAAAAAAATTATATATATAAGCTTCATAAATTCAAAGCTTTTACAATTGAAACGTAAGTACTTCTCTTATTATCTAAGAGGTTTCTTCACTCTAATATTTATAGAGATAGTACTATTGGTATATATATTTTAAGAAGTAAATGATAGCTATGGAATATGATCAATCAACTCTCAAAAAGATAAATGATATTTCTGATAGCGGATCGATTTTTCCATCTTGGGTTATGCAAGCAGGGGTATGGGTAGATTTAGAGTGACGCGCCAAAAACTATGAAAGGTCGATATGTCGATATGGGGGCTGAGACGGGGTTATGACACGAATTAATTATTTTAGCAGTAGTTTAGTAAGAAGTGGTAAGCGTGGATTGGTTGAAAACTGATATGCGCCAATCAATGAATCTAAAAAGTCCAGATTTGTGCAAAGTGGGAGGGCAGTTAATTTTCTTGGAGGGGGCAAATAACATTTCCCAAAATAAATAGATAATCCCAGATTTATAAAATTTCGATTTGATTTGATTCGATATTATAGGCTGGCTCAGAGTTGGACTTTGAGCCTCCCTAATTTACTTAGCTCGCTGCTAAATTATGTATATTATTTACGCCCGTTAATTATGAGATTATGAGATTTAGTACGTTTTTACAAAAATATTATGTGCGCTTTGACTTATCAGCCAATCAGCAATTTACCTTCCAAATGTGACCAAATCCGGGTGTCAGAATAATAAAAACCGGGTGTCGGCAAATGAGGTCTCATATTTTAGTTCTGAGTTCGTAATCACGTATATTAGCACGCTTTGCCTTAACGCGGTGAAACGGAATTACATAAGCTTTTATCGTGAATTGTTCACGTGATCATGAGTGCAGAGGAGTCCCTTTAAGGGCAGGCCTCTAAATATATGGATTACCCGGGTAATCATGTGACTGTCATCTCGGTGCACAATACTAAAACTGCCAAAACCTGGTGACAATATGAGTTGTAAAATCTACAGTCAATGAGAAATAAACATTTCTAAAGAAAAGAAATAAAAATATTTTATGATGAGAAAATTGCTAGGAAATCAACTAGTAATATGATATAAAATCATCAGGAGCTTTTGTCATTCAATTCGCACAAGTTTTAGTAAAATCGTGTCCCTATGTTTGTCTTACAAGAAGTGATGTAAAGTGATACTAGTTAGGAGTCGCAAATATTGTAGAGTAAAATAATATGATCAAATTAGTAGTAGTAGATAGGTAAATATATGTATAAGTTATGTGAAGTATATATATTGAGTTCAAGAACCCGTTCTAATGTTTTAAAACTATTCTTCTTTTCTGGAGGATATCTGAAATCTTGATATTATGGAAAACTTTCGAGATTTTCTGTTATATACTAGAAAGAGTGAATAGCATTGAAGTATTTTCATATTTAATGACAACATATATGTACAGAAAAGGCGCCAAAAGAACAGAATGAATGAATTATAGTCCATTCGAATCGCAGTAACAATAAATATAACGATAACTTATGAGCTAATAAAAGGTAAGATGACCATCAAATGGAGAGTGATTAAATTATCGACATCACCATAAGTGCGATGGCGATTGAACAAATGTAAAAATAACGACAACAAGAGCAATCAATATGTACGAAAAAAGTGAAATTATGAAATAAATAACTTTAGCGGAAATAGCGACAACGACATTCAGCAACAACAAGCGTGTCAATGAAAGGTAAGCACAGCACGTACTTGTTATGATAACAACGCAAGTACGTTGTATGCGACATCAACAAAAATATTTCTACTTTCTATAAATAGAAGCCTATTCCAATTATAGCAACATCCTGACGTAGTAGTTAAGTAATTCTATCCATTCTGTGATTGGTGTGTTGGCCAATGGAGCTAAGCCTTATTCCGTGTTTTTAGTCGCGGATGTCACATGATTACCCGGGTAATTGCCAAATTTTTAGAGGCCTGTTTGGGGTCGTTGTTTGATTTATCGATTGCAATGAGGTTATCGTATTATACTATGCGACATAAATTAATGAAAGTTATTTGTTCAAGGATTGCATAACTCCCCTTCGTTTAGTAATCCTACTAATGCCTAACTTCTCCCTCCCACCCCCTTCTCAAGAACTATTTTTACAAGGGCAGCGATCGGGGTTTCCGGAGCATTGTTGAATGTACACAGGGTAATTCAACAGAATTTCTCAACAAGAACATTATTTCCCTAGGATATCCAAGAATAACTAAAAATATAATTATTACGTAATTCGTTTTGCCCGAAGAAGAATATAGCTCTGATTGGATATTCGCTTAGCCAAATTAGGGCTAGTTATTTTTTGCTTGTTTACGTTGGTATGCTACTCAACGTCTAATAATCGCGATAACAAGTGAAATCTTGAGTATCCAACCTTACACTCTCATTTAATCAAATCCCTTGGTCAGGGCTATTCACACACACGAAAGAATCATGTCAGCGATAGAAAATACGCTCGATGTTCCAAAGAAGAAGCCCATCAAGCTCAGTAATCTGGTGCTTGGGGCCAGTCTTAATCTGTACATCCTTCAAATCTTGAAAGAAGGCCGAAAAATTAATGCTGACAGTGCTGGATAAACAGATTTGAGGTCACATCACTTGGTCAGCCTTTAGAAGTGATCAAAACAACAATGGCTGCCAATAGAAGCGATAATTTTGTTACTGCGCTGAATAGAGTATGGGCAAGAGGCGGTGCACTTGGCTGTAAGTCGTCTATAAGAAAATTCGGCACTTTTTCATCCTGATAATTTGGCCACCAAAAAACAGTTTATCAAGGTTTGATTCCGTGGGCATGGATTGAAGCTTCATCAAAAGGTGCTGTTTTGCTATTTGTAGCTTCTGAAGCAGAATATTATGCTCGAAGTTTCGGAGCGGGGAGCTTTACAGCCGGCATAACTGGAGGTGTTGTTGGGGGTATGGCTCAAGCTTACGCTACAATGGGATTTTGTACATGCATGAAAACTGTAGAGATTACAAAATCCAAATTGGTGTCCACCGGTGTCAAGCCTCCAGGAACCTTCTCAACTTTTATGGATATATATCGAAAAGATGGAATTAGAGGTATAAATAAAGGTGTAAATGCTGTTGCTATCCGACAGATGACAAACTGGGGATCAAGATTTGGGTTAAGTCGCTTAGCTGAGCAGGGAATCCGAAAAGCAACTGGAAAAGAAAATGGCGGTCCACTATGTGCTTGGGAACGAATCCTTGCCAGTGTTCTTGGTGGGGGACTGAGTGCATGGAATCAACCTATCGAGGTTATTCGTGTAGAAATGCAGAGTAAAAAAGAAGATCCAAATCGGCCTAAGAAAATGACAGTAGTAAATACAGCTCAGTATATATATCGCAGCAATGGGTTACAAGGCTTATATCGCGGTGTTGTTCCTCGAATCGGATTGAGCGTTTGGCAGACTGTTTGTATGGTTGCGATGGGTGACATGTAAGTTTTTCTCTTCGCTTATCCCTTAATGCATACTCAAATCTACAAAATTATGTACTAACGTTCTTGTGTGAAGGGCAAAAATGTATGTAGAAAAACTTACCGGCGAAAAAGTAACAGCGAAACACTAAGGGGTTGGCATTATGAATATAAATATGATTATTTTCATTTTTAAGAACAGATAAATTATTGGAGTAGAGCATTGTTTTTGATTGTCTCAAAAGATGTAAAGGAATTTACACAGTTTATATATGTATTGATAAAAAGCACACGATTTCATTCGGAATTCTGCCCCACCACAGGCAAATAATCAGCTCGTACAATTAAAAAAGGGTCGTTAGACAATCTAATTAATCAAATATATCATAAATACTAATCAGATTTATTCGGAAAAAAAATCGAGTGTGCACTGATCTGATTTCTTTTACCTGCTACTTGAGAAGTTCAAGGCTGTAACTAAAGCCATTTTTATGTGTTTAGAGATATTGATGCACTACAAAGGATTTTAGAATTTAAGATTGAATTTTCTTTTACTTGGAATAAACTCATTTCCTTATTTCTCAGTGTATTTTTCTAGCAATTCTATAGTTATCATGAAGTGTAAATTTTCTTTAAATTTTTTACTCCAGCAACATTAATAAAAATAAAAAAAATTGAGAGCTTAATACATTTTTAAATACAAATATTTGTAAAAGATATGTTTCACAGCGTAAATGAAATTACACTAGGTAGTTAATAATGAAAGACTGTATATTATCACTCTCTACAATCATCGCATGTAAAAAAAGCAATGGTTGAATCCTCACACTCCTTTCGTTATTTCCTCACCCCCACGTGATTTTCGCGCATGTTTTCTTCAATAAAGACAAATTTGTTATGAAAATAATGTAACACGGCAATTTCGCGTAACTGAACAGGGCTGTCAAATAGTGAATTACCGGGTTGCTGAGTAACGGACGATGTGGAAGTAAACAATCCTGATGGATGTTAATTTGCTACTTATTTATTAGGAGTTGAAGGATTGAAATTAAGATACCCTGTACTATTAGATTGTTGTTATTGTTGTTATTGTCAGTGTCGTTATTGTTTAGGCTTATGTTCATGCGGTTTGATTCTATCATGTAAACATAGGCTCACGCACAGGATAAGTAGCTACGGATCTTCGTGCGTGAAGTAGATAAAGACAGTTTTCCTTTTAGTTAAGTTTAATATACAGAAGTTATATCTTCCACTTTAGTGTGACTCTTTTATGTGATCATTACACCCTAGAGGGTTACATTTTTAACAAAATTATTGTATCCTCGCCAGGCGCTCAGGGCGACTAGAAAATGAGAAACGAAATTTTCGGAATGCTGTCAGAAGAGCTAAGAAAGAATACTGGGATTCGCGTATTAAGAAAGCAAATAACATGAGCGATGAATACAAAATAGTGAACTGGCATAATACTGCACCGTATTACCAAACTCCATCACTCAAAAGACACAGTGGTATGGCCGACGTTCAATGCCCCACTTCTGCGTGAAGTGTTTCTCTCTCAGCATACAGAGGCAACAGCTATTCCTTGGCACTCTTTTACTGAGCAGGAAGTCTTTAGGACTACCTGCCAGGCTACCTCTTCGTCTCCTGGAGTTGATGAAACTACAGCTTCCGTTCTCCGATTGTCATGACCTATCATGGGACAGCGTACTACTAGTCTTTATAATAAATGCGCCTCACTCGGTGTGCACGCTCAAGTATCCAAAGGCGCAGAGGTTGTCATTCTACTAAAGCCTGGAAAGCGTGATCGATCACTACCAAAACTCTATCGGCCAATTTTGCTTCTAAGCTGCTTAGGCAAAGGACTTGAACGTCTATTCGCAAGGCGTCTTTCCTACTGGGCAATGAAGTGCAATATCCTTGCCAGAGATCAATGTGGTGCAGTTAGTAGACGCTCGCCAACAGACCTAACGACAGCATTATTGTGCGATATGAAAGACGCACTTGCAGCAGGTAAATTTGCTGGCATAGTGAGTGTCGATGTAAAAGGTGCATTTGATAGAGTCTTGCGAAATCGGCTTATACATCGACTGAGGTCACAAGGTTAGCTGGTAAATGTAATCGGATGGGTTAAGTCTTTCCTCCTTGACCGAACAGCAAAAATTCTTCTTGATCAAACAGTTTCAGACACGTTCTAGATTCTAAATGGACTGCCTCAAGGCTCCCCATCGTCCCCGATTCTATTTTTACTATTCGTCGAACCAGTATTACGCATAACAAAGATCCGTTCTGGATACGCGGACGATATAACTACGCTAAAAATAGCACAAGATCTTGAAAAATGTGGGCTCAAGTAACAAGCGAGTCTAGATATGACGCTTCAGTGGGGAAGTGAAAATGATATTCAATTCGAAATCACAAAGACGGAAGTTCAATACTTTCATCAAAAAAGGAAGTTCAGGGAACTCAGTCTTCAGAAAGAAGGAGCTTTGGTTAAACCAAATGATTACACTCGACGGTAAGGAGTATTTTTTGACTGAAAGTTAACATTCAAAGAACATGCACGTAGAGCATGTCAACGGTGCCGTGTTGTAATGGACCACATTAAACGACTAAATAATACGACAAAGGGGACTCCACCAGCCTTACTTCGACAGGCGATACAAGGTGCGGCTTTTACGACGCTTTTCTAAGGGGCAGAAACTTGGTATTAGTCGAAAACCTCGTCATTGATAAAAAGGACAAGTGCAGGGAGCAACTAATCGAGCAGCTCGAGCAGTTTTTCCTGTCTGCAAAACCACTCCAGTACCGGCACTTCTACGCGAGACAAGTTGGGGTCCATCCGCAACATGGCTCGAACGAATACACGAGTTTCGGCCTCAAATTGATATTTCTCGTCAGAAGTAAGACTGTACTTTTAAAGAGCTTCGAGTAATGTCTCTGAGAGGCTTTGACCGTTTAATCTCTCGGCCCTCTATTTCTGTCGTCCACTCTAGATATCACGGCCAAGAATTTTGGCCCCTATTTCATGAAAGCTAGTTAGGATTTGCTTAGCATTAAATTTTGACGCTGTGAGGTCATAAATTTGTTTTTTTCTTACATCATCGTTACGATACCGGAGAAAAGAATGAATAAGTTGAGATTCTGAGGACCCATGGTTGTGTTGGGCGCTGGAATCAACTTCAAATTCATAACCGACGTTTGTTATCCTGAGTTTCGCTCGCCACTGACAGTCCAGTTGTCGACTACCTGCTTTATGAATTTTTGCCCGTGTCGTCGGTTTATCAAATCTATCAGACACCAGAATGTATCTACGCGCAGATTTCGACGTCTTTTCATCAAAACTTATTCGAGCCTTAACTACAGCGTAGCCCTTTGAGGCAGCATATAATGATATAGGTTCATTGGCCTCTTCACAGGTCTCAAATACCTGGTTTGCAGCATTTGATAGGGTCATTTTGATGTAGATGAAATATGACCGCAAATTATGTTAAGGATTATTACAATTCGCATAAAAGTCATGTTGTCCTAGGCAACGCCATAGAAGCTAAGGAAAATTCAGCCAATGAAAAAAAATAATTTGACAGGGGTAGTACGGTTTGTTCAGCCCTATATTTTTTTGGGAAATGTTAACCACACATCAGTTTTTTACTCACAACACTTCACACCCCTGTCCACCACATCACCCTCTTGCCCTCTTTGTTAATGAAACAAAAAGTAGAGCTGTCAAAAGCTGTATGAAATTTCCATTAAAAAATACTGAAGCTGGTCATTAATATCTCCGAGCATTTAATAGCAAATATGTTAGCAGACAATGCTTTAGTCACCCATAGCAATGCGAAAAACATGCATGAGGTTGTTAGATATCAAATTGTTTGAATAAGATATTAAATTGTAAAATCACAAGGTATCTGAAGATTCCAATTATATATTCAAAATAATGAAATCCCAAGACTTGTGTGTGTCTTCTTCTCCAGAGCTACTCTACTAATAAGTATCATCTTGAACGTGATCCTCCTATGCATATCCCCTATTAGTGCATATCGCTTATTTAAACGTTTGCACTATTAATAAGTTCTCGCTTATAACGACCGGAATATATTTAGGAGTATCTTCACACACACTAAGAAGAGATTCGCACGCCGGTTATGATTAGTGAGAAGTGAAGTAAGGACTTAGCTTAAGATAGGGGTGATGTGTGGAGCTAGTAAAAACGCGAAGTTTGAGGAGCTGGTAGGGGTAATCCATCAATCACAACTTTATCACTAATAAGGAGGACAAGTAAAAACTGATGTTTAGTTAACATTTCCCTATTTTTTTTTTTTTTTTTTTATTTTTTTACTTTTTGCGCAAAAAAATGGATTTTATGGTTGGTAGTGCTTACCGATCTTGATTAGGAGATACGTTTGTCTCTTTACTCCTTACATACATACCTCCTTATCGGCAGTAGCAGCAGACGCTTCAAAAAAAAAAATTAAAAAAAATTAAGATATTCATTCGAGAGTGGCAAAATGAGATGCTTTGATGCGATGACTTGCATATAAAAAAGGTCGGTCGGTTAGTATTGACGCCGATTTTTTTTTTTTTTTTGTTTCCGAGGATTTAGCCGTGAAGCCGACGACGAGAAATATGCTTCTTTTAGCACACACACACACACATACGCTATAGTCACTGTAGAAATTGTAGGTGGGTCTAAGTGGGGACATTTCTCGCTTCAGGGATCATAACCTGCTAGTGCAGAGCCAGTAGTAAACTCTAATAATATTCTAAGCCTGGATCATTAGGCGAAAATATACTCAATTAATTTTCCATACCATTTCATAACTTTCGTTGGCTGATCCTCAACGTTGCATATTTGCTTGGTAATAACTAGGAAATATCTAATTAATTAAAGTTATCTCTGCGTCAAGTTGGATACGCATTGCGCCGCGGCAACGTCACATCAAAGAAAAGAAAACGTCGACCGCCAGTCCTCTCTTCAGAAGATGTCGATGAGACTGAGAATTTTGTGAAGTTATCTTCAATAAATCAAAGAATAACATATCTCGAACTCGCCGCTGGTCTCTCTAGACCTTTAAGTGTCAGTAAAAGAGTTATTCAGAGTGAGCTTCGGAAAAGAGGTTATCAATGCCAGCTTGCACACTAGACACCTCCGATATCCGAACTGACCAAGAGGGTTCGACAAAAATGGGCTGAAGCCCACGTTCACTGGACTGTGGAGGACTAAATGTCCATCCTTTGGACCCACGGAACTTGGGTAAGGAATCGTGAGCATTCAACAGAGTAGATCTCTAGAGAGGTGAATATTTTGCCCTATGACATGTATTTTATCCTTGGATTTAAATTTTACCTCAGACAGGTGAAGAATACGATATCAACTGTGTAGGTGAAAAGATAAGGAGTAGTATCAGCTAGATGTTCAGGGGTTGTTTTGCAGGTCTGGAAAAAGGTCCCCGCCTATTTTGGGAAAAAGAATGAGGCTCCATTGATTCTGAAAAATACTGTCAGAGAATAATACCTCTTTTTGATTGGAGGGTCTCTATGCGGCCCTGGCTCTCCGTGATGCAGGACAACGCTCCTCCTCACGCAGGAGGCAGGAATATGGAAGAGATAGGGGAGAGAAGCTGTTTGGGATAGCATGGAAGGTTACATACAGCTCATCTATCCAAGTCTAGGTAGCGGAAAACGATGATCTCGAGATACACTTCGACTGGCTGTGAAGGAAGCGTAGGACTCTGTGTGCTCTGAATACTTTGTCAAACTTATTGATACTATGCTGTCCGGATGTGAGGCTGTTATTAATGCTGATGGGGGCCCGACAAAGTACTGAGGATTGAGGTTTTAATCTGCTTTTGTTGATCCTATTTGTAAATCTTTGTTTAAATTTTTTCCTTCAGCTTTCAAGATGTAAATTTTGATGATATGATTGCATATATATTTATGCAGCAGATCATGTATGAATTAGGCTTAAATTGTAAGAATTGACCCACCTACAATTTCTCTGTCGGATGAATTTTTCATACATTTTTTGCCAAGAAATTTCATAAGTATTGGGGATAAACTCTATTTGATAACAGATCATTTTCTATTAGGATATGATCATCCCGCTTATACCCCTACCAGTGGCTCCATCTACAATTTCAACCGTAGCTATAGGGTACAAAAGGAGATAATCGGAATAATCTCCGATTTGTCTTGAATTTGATGAAATGAAGGTAAAAAAAAAAAAAACTACATTTAAGAAAGGCAGCGGAAAAGGGAAAGGGGGGGGAAAAACTTTACCGTCGGATTTACCGGACTGATCCAATTTAGATAGAGACGCGATCCTTAGTATTATATCTCACCACGTGACTAACTTAACTCACTGTTGGGTCTGATAAGTTCGAGCCTTAGATAGAATATAGAGGATAATAATACATTTATACATTTATACATTTATACATATATATGTAAAACCTAACACGACTTCTATCACACTCGGGATATCACGTTAAAGACCTTCCAAACAATTATTGAAATTAATGTCTACCAGAGAAAGTAAAGCAGGGAGTGAACAAGGGGGCTTTTATCTATCTATATATTTATACATAATTACACGGTGCATGTATTTTTTTTTACCACTTGTATACAGGGTAACAGTAATAAATATTGTTAAGTCGCATTAGTGCGTTACGCTAACATGGAGGTTTTTTTTTTTTAATGAAACTCTTTACTTAATCTAGCTATAATTAACCCTACCTGCGTCTTTGTCCGTGAAACGTTTTACTAGATTCGAGGATGAAGACCATCGAAAATGCTTTCTTACAGAGCTAAATCTTATTGCCGTCAAAATTATGTTAAGCTGTGCGAGGTTAAATACTCCGGAAAATGAACGTGCATAATTTTTGTGCATATAATATAAGCCCCATTTTTATCATCATCCCAATCCACCTAACGCTTAACCAACCTGTATAATATCGATCATTCACACGTCGACACCACAACCCCATATTCCAAAGTGCACTACTCTCCATGTGTCTAGAAAGGAGTACTTTGTGGATTTTTCAAATTTTTAAATTCGATGTTTAAATATCAACACATTATCCTGAATTGAGTCTTGCTAATTCCTCTTCTTTAGATACTTTCTGCCTTTGAATCATAAAATTGAGCCGACATGTTGGTCATAGTCTAGTCCGAAATATGTCAATTAACAACATGTATATCATTCAAAAACGTACGTTATAAAAATAGGTAATTGCTAACCAGTGAGCCCTGTAAATTGCTGCTCAATGAGCCCTGCCTAAAAAGGCCAATTAGACGGCCGATTTTGCCAGTTATTCCCAGTTTTCACATTATGTAATAATTTCTTGATGATGTAATAGTTACAAGATCCGTTTTTCGTCTTATTGGCATAGCAACTGAATATAGACATGTTACAAGAGTAAACATTTACTAAAGAACGATCATCAACTTTTCAATGACAAAACATAAGACCAACACTCCGAATCCCTAACCAAAGTAACCTCCAAACATCCTAGCACACAATACAAACTCTACAAAGCCACTCATACTAAAACAAATTCCAATCTTTAACTTAAAATCAAGTTCATTCCATCTTGATTTAACGTAATAAGTCGCGATGAGCACCTTAGCACCTCCTCTTGAAATAGTTTACCAGTCATTGGAAGAAGCAAGAGATGCAGTCAACATTCATGCCTTGGCAGAAGGTTAAGCACTGACAGCGATGCATAACAGGACAGTCGGGAACAAAAAAAATGGTTCAATCAAAGCTGTTATACTTCATTGCTCCAAAGGAAGACGCACCAAAAAAGAGAGGAAGAACCTGCTCAAAAACGCAGACGGATGGGCGCTTGCACTTCTACTGGATGTCCATTCAAAGCAAGTATACGCAAACAAGGGGATTTTTGGAAAGTACAAGTAGAAGATGGAGAACACAATCATGGTGCTTTTGCGCACAAGTCAGCTCATCCACAAGGACGTGCTTTAACAGATGATCAGCGTGCGACGGTCCTGACATTAGGACGCGCAGGAGTAACACCTGCACGAATTCTCACAACTCTACGCCAAGATAGCGGCGTTATATCAACGCCACAGGATATTTAAAATATTCGCGCAGCTGATCGTACCAAACTATTAGCGGGACGTACACCTCTAGCAGCTTTGCTTGATAATCTTTCCACCAATACCCCATACTTCACGCCACATGATGTTGATCAAACGTTGACGCATCTTTTCATTGTTTCACCCACAGCAAAAGAAATATGTCAAAATTTCATTGCAGCTCGCGTCTGGATCATTGATGCGACATACAAGACAAATAAGTATAATTTTCCTCTCTTAAACATTATAGGCATTACGGCAACAAACACAAAATTCATATTTGCATACAGTTTCATGAAGAGCGAAGCAACGGATGATTATATTTAGGCGATGCGCCATTTAAGTGATGTTCTCGAACAGAATGGAATTAGTTGTAATAGTACCTTCGTAACTGATCGAGAATTTACTTTGATGAATGCGCTAAGAAACGTCTTCCCAAAGGCTAGCTGCCTTCTTTGTCGTTGGCATATTAACAAGAACATATTTGTAAGACAAAGAAGAGAATTTGCGACTAAGGACTCTTGGGAAAATTATATCAAGCTATGGAATATCCTTGATGCAAAAGATTCAATTATCGACTATGAAATCCAGCTAGAATCAATGAATAAGGAATTCAGCACACCCTCAAAAGTGATGTGTTACATTGAAGAGACCTAGCTTATATGGAAAGAAAGGTTTGTAACTGCCTTTCTCCGTAATAAATGTCATTACGGCCATGTGACTACCTCACGTGTTGAGAGTGCCCATGCAGCCTTGAAAAAATGGATATCCGTATCAACAGGTAATCTTCTTTGATCTAGTTTAGACGTTAAATAACAAACAAACAGGTAATCTGCTTTCCGTTGATACTGCAGTACGTCTTGCCTGTGATGGTCAACTTGCCACAATAATCCAGGAGAATGCAAGACAACGAGAGATTGTTGATATGCAGTTTAGTCCCTTGTTTCGACAAGTTATGGGGAAAATATCTGTTGCGGGTCTGCGTTCCGTATTTCAAGAATAAAAACGCCGATATGAGAATGGAAATCGTGACG
Source organism: Oidium heveae (assembly GCA_003957845.1). Taxonomy (NCBI): domain Eukaryota; kingdom Fungi; phylum Ascomycota; class Leotiomycetes; order Helotiales; family Erysiphaceae; genus Oidium; species Oidium heveae. Next base: position 8,635 of record QVIK01000162.1, on the reverse strand, counting down.
CTGAGCGTGTTACTTGCGGAGGTTTAATAAAATCAACAATTGAGCATCCGTGTCATCAAGAATTTCCTGGACGGACAGAGCCTCTCTCCGTTAACGACTTCCACCAACATTGGTGGCTGCATTAGCCATCACGGATAGTTGAAGATGGTAACAATGTGCCAAATATTATAGATGCTCTAATAAGTTTTACTAATAAATACACAGTTGCCGATAATCACCACAAAAGAGTATTACTCAACCATATTCTTGAGGTTCCAGAAAGCTGTGCAGGACCCTACGCCCATCCGATCAAGAGGTCGACCAACAGGCTCTACTCGTCGTGATCCATCACAATTTGAACATGTCGAGAACCTACTTACTCCACCACGGCGGCGTCGATGTGGCAGGTGTAGCAGAGAAGGTCATAATTCAAGAACGTGTGATTTTGTGTGTGTAGAGTAGAGGTTTTAATATGCTTAAGAGAAGTTGTGTTTACCTCTTTTTGTAAAGGTCATTTATCTTATGATTGCATAGCAATAGGCCCATAACAGTGGTATATGTGGGGTAACTTTACAATTACCACCCCTTTTCTTTACAATTACCACCCCACGTAATATTTCATAGATTCTCATTCTTTTTACGTCATATACTCACGTAATGCCTTTGCATAATGTCGTTGCCATAGATACCATATTTCTTTTTGTATTGTAAATAAATTCGACCTCATCTACCATTATCGGTTGAAATCGCACTTTTAAAACTACACTGAAAGCTTTATAATTTAATCTAACATTATTAATAACCTGTAAATTTCTTCCAAAGTACATCACGTCTATAAAAGATGGCCACATTTTCCAAATGGCATTCCTTAAAAAAATGCCATTTGACTACATTAACAAGCAATAAATAATTTATCAAAACTAAAAGTCAAATAATTTAATACATCTCTTATTTTAATTACGATTAGATTTGTTTATATTAGCGTTGGAATAATGTAGAATCAGGAGAAGTCAGGCATAATTGGCCTGACGGGACAGTTCCTTATGTTATGGTTCGAGGAGTTACATCCAGTACAGGCCCTTTTATTGTGACCCAAAGGGGTACAAGCTGAGGAATGTAATTTTCTAACGCCTTGCTGAGACTGAATTTCAAAACCACTCAAAGTGCGGCCACTCTGTGCGACTCTTCTCCGTCTAATTGTATTACTCGGAGCATGAGGTGGAGGATTCATTGGTACTAGGTGGCTCTCACTATTTGCAACTTCTTGAGAAGCTCTAACGCAATGCCAATGATGGTGAATATCGTTTATTCCAAGAACTCCACCGTCATAGTGCAATCGGTTATTAATTTTATGCTTGCAAGGTAGTCCTATACTCGTTATGTATGTATTGGTACACACCTCATTGACTGTGTTAGCTAGAATTCTTGTTAGTATGTCGGCCTTCTTACGCTAGACCACATACCATTGATTAAGCTCCTTTGCTTTTCGACAAGATAGAGAGCCTTAACAGATATATTATTCAAAAGTAAACAGTAAAGACTATTACCAAGAAGATTCGTCGGGTGACTCTCTCTTGATTTGGCGTCATTCACTTCGATAGAGTGTATTTGCTGGTCCACTGCAACTTTGATTCGCTTCCAGACTTCGAGTAAGCCAAGATTCGACTGAGAGAGATAGCGCTTAAGAACAGCGTGGGATCCTTCTACTCTAGATGTGGCTGTATTACCAAAATGAGCCAGTTTGTCAGTTGAGTAACTGACCAGCTTTTCTTTCCAAGGATTGAGCCAGGTATTGAGAACGTAAGTCTTAACGACTTGAGGAATATGTACAGATTCATTAAAGCTTGTAACGTTCACATTATACTCACTTGCAGAACCTGAGTTAAGAAGTTTTGTAAACTCAGTCATAAATGAATCCCATGCTTCTTTACTATCAAAACTTCGCTTACAATGAGCTAGTACATTTTTATTCACACGCCATCGACAAAGGATGGACTTTGTCTCTTCTTGTGGGAACAATGAATCAATGGCATTGATCAGAGCCCGTTCACAGTCTGTTATAATCACCCCAGGCCAATTTTGAGATTGATATTTTAAGTAGCTCTCTAAAGCCCAATAATAATCCTCTTCTTTTTCCTCGGCCAAGAAAGCAAAAGCTATCCAAAAAGACTTCTGGTTTCTATCTATGCCTACTATGCAAAGAAGAGGCATCCCGAATCGGTTTGTCTTGTAAGTGCAGTCCATTGCTATCACTTCCGGGTTTTCTTTAGCCCAACGAAGAGACTGCTTGGAGGCTAGGAACAAACACTTGAGTTGTCCATTGTCATATAACTCATGTTCGTATATCCAATCGGATTGTGCCATACTCTCCATTAGGGCTTGTATCTGTGTCCGCCCCAACAGTTCCAAACGTTTACTTTTTTGCTTTATGTTATAAATATCCTGGGCTACTGGACGTCTATCTGTTGTAGAATTAAGGAATGTCAAAATATTCCTAGGCTTAGTGAAGCTTGCATCAAGTGCTGCTATTTGTGTAATTTCGACTTGTTTCAACTTTCGGTGCTGTGGAAAGCTGTTAATATTCGATGTTGGTTCATGGTTATGAGTTGCATTGCATTTATCAGCTTGATGCCTCAAGTCCCATCCTCCTCCATCTTCAATTTTAAGCTCTGCTGCATTAAAAGCAAATTTACAGCCGGTTTTACGTGTGATTTTATTTCGCTTTCCGTCGACTGTTGTGTTTTTGTATTTTTTTCCTCCACAGACATAAGCGATATTATCCAATCTTCGTAATCGATCTTTACGGAGACGTGTGTGGCCCACTGAGAGTGCAAAGCCATTGTCATTAGCATGCTTTTGAGCTGACTCCAAGAGGGACTAAAACGATTCAAAGTGACTTTCTGGGGGAAGCTGCATATTACTGATCTCGTTTTGAATATTTTGGGATGTATCTTCCATATTATAATTCTGCTAAGCATTAGCTTCGAGTAAGATTGAGACCATTATAGTCGCTGTTAAGAAAAGGTTTACTTTATAAATAGTATAGAGTTTCAATGGAATAATTTTACTAGGTAATTATAATGGTAGATTAATTATAAAGATTTTAGTGTAGTTTTAAAAGTGCGATTTCAACTGATAATGGTAGATGATGTTGGATTTATTTATAATAACAAGAACATGGTATCTATGGCAACGACATTATGCAAAGGCATTACGTGAGTATATGACGTAAAAAGAATGGGAATCTATGAAATATCACGTGGGGTGGTAATTGTAATGTTACCCGTATAAGTGGAGGAAGTTGCTAATTTGTTATTTGATTCATAGTAAATACGCAAGAGCTGTTTATTTATTCTTGTAGCATGTCTATTTTCAGTTGCTATGCCAATAAGACGAAAAACGGATCTTGTAACTATTACATCATCAAGAAATTATTGCATAATGTGAAAATTGGGGGCAACTGGCGAAATGGGCCGTCTAATTGGCCTTTTTAGGCAGGGCTCATTGAGCAGCAATTTACAGGGTCCACTGGTTAGCAATTACCAAAAAATGGGGCTTATTATGTGCACAAAACTATGCACGTTCATTTTCCGGAGTATTTAACCTCGCGCCAAACAATGGATTCTATACCTGCTGCCTGCAACGCTTCCATTGTGTTCCGAGCAGCATGACAAGGAGCACCATCTTGCATCGACAACATGGAGGGATTTTCTTTCCTTACGAATAATATGAGAGGGAGAATGTGTTCACATTATGCACCTCTTATCCCAACTTGGGAGTGACTTTTTTGTGACCCGATGGAGAGTTCACAAAACATCCAGCCGTTCTTGCGTGCGAATCTTGACGAAACACAGTGTTCGTTAAACTGCTCCCCGGGCTAATTTTTTATTAGTGCAGAGTATTCGAAAACCTTGTAAAAGAGATGACTTACCTTTCTCGTCACAAAAGCACGTTTGTGTTGACCACCCGTGATCCAGAATTCGTCGGTCCAGAGAACCTGACTTCATTACTCGACTGTCCAATCTAGATGATTTTGAGCAAACAGTAACCGCTTCTGCTTGTTTACTTCGGTGATCGGAGGCTTGAACTGAGAGATAGCACGTTTGTATCCTCTGTGCTGAACAGCTCTCATAATTATATTTTCACCAATATTCCAGTGAGAAAGTGGAAACATTGATAGTTCAAGGTAGGTCATAAATCTTCCATCTCGCGAGCTACAAACAAAGTGCTCCAGTTCATCAATTTGACTACGACTCAATATCGGTGGACGGCTGGGTCTTTGGGGATCTGAGACATCAGACCTTTCAATTGCATATTGAACTTATCTATAAGAGATTTTTAATTGATTAGCAATTGATAGTATTGAGAGACCATATTTCAGAAGTGTATGAACAGCGACCAGCTGGTCTCTCGAGAGATGTGGCCAGCGAGGTCTGGTGGCTGAAGAAGTCGGAGATTTCATAGTTATATCTTGAATACATTTTTATTTTGTGGGATTGGATATACTTTTTCTTGACCTTGGGCGTTGCGGATGCTCAAATTTGAAGTGAGAATAAAATGATATTCCGTTATCATTAGGGAAATCACTTAACATCAATAATGACTCTGAAAGGTGGAAAGATTAAATTTTCATCAATAGCCTATTTCCTATTGATGGGTGAGTAGATCTGGGTAGTCCCCTGTAATTTGGGAATTTAGGGTTTAACAATTTTTTACTACACCCTGTTGAATGGTAGTATTGAAGATGGTTGTTCGGAGTGAGAATTAGGGCTTACTCTACAGTAAAAGGGTAAGGCGATTGGATAGGGATATGACATGCATTAGTCTCGGCAAATATCCCTGAGAATAGTTAACTATAATTAGCCGAGTTTCCGGAGTTAAGCGGGAACAGTAGTTCATGTGGTAAGCCTTTCGTGATAAAAATAGTTGGAATGGGCCTCATAGCTTAAATCGGGCAAGCTGGCAATGAAGAGAAAGATGAGATAGGAAGAGTCTGATTGGTGATCTGAATTTATGGTCAGTCTTGTGAATATAGGGCTGCAATGGGCATCAGGAATATGAATGTATGAGAATGATAAGATAGACGATTAGTGTAATACGATATGAGAGGGAGAGTGTATATAATGGAAGCTGACACCTCGAGGTAGAGGATCATCGAGAACAAGAGGGTCGAAGCGGTTATATCACTTATATTCTTTTGTCTGATCTTGGAGATCATAGTCAGAGTCTTGAAGCTCATAGTAGCTTAGTTTATTTTATCAATATATACTTGACATATTTTCTCACCCCGTCCTGAACTTAATTGTGATTGGTGGAGCTTGACATATTTGAGAATGCTCCAGAGCTGTTTATGTCAGCTACATTATCGACAGGCTAGTTCCGTGTAAACCCTTGTTGACATAGCAACCTGATTGTATGTATACAAAATTTTGTAAACAGTAACAGACGTAATAACAATCTATCGAATATCGCAAACAAGACATATTCCCAACTCCACCTAACTTTAACATGCTCTTTTATTACCAAAACAGAAAATTCCTAATAGTGAGTCTAAGCTCATTATTCGCTACGTAACAGACATATTAGACATTCAAGACCTACATCTTATCAATCCTACTAGCTTGACAGTGGACACTAATAATATCTCTCGTTTAAATCTATCAATGACTGTGTCTTATTCTTCACTTGAAGAAGCAACAGAAGCTGAGAAATCTTACGCAAAGGCAAATGGTTCTTGTTTGAATATTCGATGTACTCAAAGGATAGGAAACAAAGCTGGTGGCATGATCAAACATAGAATTCTAAAATGTGTTCACAGTAGTTAATGTGAGAAGTATTGCACATCACGACAAGATTGCCCGTTCCTTCTCTGTATATCTAAAGATGATGAAAGTGGAATTAGTTGGTCTGCAAATATTATTATTGCAGAACATGATGATGAGGCTGTAGACAATATTGCTGCATATCCATCTGCAAGATATGTCACTGAAGCAGAAGTTGAAACTGTGCCATAAATTGAGCAGTATCGGGGCAAAACCTCGCTTTGTAATAGGGGTTCTAAACGAACAAAACTCGAGTAGCTTAACATCTCGTCAAGAAATCTACAATATTAAAAAGTTCAAAAAAAAAGAGAAGTGCTTGATGATAGATCAGAGATGGAGGCATTGCTAGACATATTACTCATGCAGGATATTCAGCATGCTTACAAACATGACCAAGATGGAAATCTCACTTATCTTTTCATCTATCCAAAAAGAGCCGAAACTGTTATGAAAAATCTTTCGGCCAATAAATTGTTTCTTTTAGATAGTACGTACCTATAAGACTAATCAGTATAAAATGCCTTTACTGTACGGAACAGGTGTAACTGCAGCAAACGAGACAATCGGAATTTTTTTTTTTTCTGTTTCATGCGTCAAGAAACGCAAGTATTCTTCTACACTTGGACAATGCATGGGCTCGAAAATTGCTATGTGGCGATAATAATAGGGTGATATTCTCTTATAATGTATGATTTTCCCTCTTTATCATAGATTATTAGTTGCCATGTCAACAATAGTATAAATTAAATAGTTCATCACTTTTAGAGGCACTAAGCAAGGGTTTACACGGAGCTAGCCTGTCGATNGGGGGGGGGTGTAGTAAAAGTACCGAAAAAGTGTAGTACAAATACCGATTCCCGATTCCCGATTCCCATAATTATATGTATTTGTAAGAGTTAGTCATACAAGGACCCTAGTTACCCATTAATGAGAATGTTGTCGATTTATGCAGGGGTATACATAACTAGTTGAGCAAAGGATGAACAAAGATTAGGCGAGGAGGTGCAACGGCAACCACGAAGCTACCGATAACTCGGAAGTTCCGAATTGTACACGGTAAATTCAGACTCAAGTGTTGTTCGTAACAATGATTACGTTTGCCTTACCCTACGTAATGAGATGAATTATACTTACAGACCCTCATACAAGAAGCGTATACCCATAATTATAAGTAGTGTTAGCTAGGCCAGATACGGGTGGACGTTCTGAACTCACTCGAACTGCACATAGAAATAGAAAAGGCACCCTTTATCCCAGTGGGAACAAGAGTAGCCTCGCTCACCCAAGGCTGTAAGTCTTGGCGTCTTATGTCCGGAATAGGAATGATTAGTATTGGGCTTAACCCTATACATATAGACGTAAAATAGAAAAAAAACAAACAAACAATTAGCTAGGCCAGATAGTGTAATAAAATAATAATACAATCATTCTCATAATCTCAAGTTTTTATCTAGCTTCTGTTGTGATTACCTAATTGGATTCCCTTTGCACATATATAATTATACTAGTATGGGTATCCTCCCTGTACCACTTTATTACGATAGACAAGTTAGACTTGGATATATAAATATTTTTGGGAAATATCACAATATATGTGAATGAAGTGGGAAAGACTAGACTAGACTAGGATAGTATTTCCTGGAACATCAGCGAATTCGTTAGACAGGCGACATTCAGGAAAGAAGCTATTCGAGGTACATCACCGATTCTCTATATAAAGAGAGGAAATCCTTGGGGTGGATGTATAGTAAATTGACAACTTAGTTAACACACACATATATATATATATATATATATATACTCATTTCTGCAATATCTATCATACTCAACTCATTACACAGCGAACGTGCAATATAAATCTACCAAGTAACTATTCCATCTCTCATAACCTTGTAATTGTTAAAGGTATGATGTAATTCTAGTACCTGTAAGCATAATTATGATGAATAATTATGCGAGCATAAATATATTCTAATATTAGGCGAGATGAGAATCATCGTCTAAGACATGATTTCGCTTTTGTCTGAAAAAGGGGTAAATGAGGATAAATAGATGAAATTACCCACACATGAATATATAGAAACATATAGTTTACATAGAATATATATCAACATACACATACACATATATATTCACATATCATATCCAACCCTATCTGATAATATACGAACATACCATACCTAAACTAGTGAATGTCAATATATAACAATTAACAGGTTATGACCCGTGTCTGCGCTGCAGACATTCATTAGTTCTTTTTATTTGATATCATCGCCAGCAGTCAAGCTGCCATCGGCAACTATAGTCTTTCTTGTCAACTTCGTTCAAGAAATAAAATATTATTTTCGGTTTCAGCATTATTAAGAGAAATATCATCAAACTCAGTTATAATGGACACATCTAGCTCTTCAGTTTCAATTCCAAGAAACGCTCATCTAAAAGGAGAAGAGAATTTCAAGCAATGGCTAAATGCCATTAATAATATTGCTGAGAGTCTTGACTCAGATGATATTCTCGAAGAGACATACGATATTCCAGATCTCAAAGATACCGAAGCTAGAAAAATCTGGAAGATAAAAAATGCAAAATTAAAGTCAATAATAACTTTCACTTGTGAAGAGAATGGACCTCGAGCCCTAATTCTAGAATGTTCAACCGCAAGTGAAATGATACAAATCCTCAAGAATCAGTATAGAGGTAAAGGATATGTCTTGGGCTATAATGCATACCAAGAATTCATAAATCTAAAGATTTCTGATTTTGAAAATTTGACACAGTTTGTCATAAAATTTAGGGCCTTAATATCTCAAATGATTGAATTAAACGTGTCGTTA
>QVIK01000161.1:43262-79805 GCA_003957845.1 Oidium heveae | reverse complement strand
GCACGATTGTAGATTGATTTAATCCCTGCGTAGGTCACCAGAAAAGGTCCTGCGAAGACGTACTTAGTTATATCAAGTTGATAAGAAAGGATATCTATTGTTTTTCTGGTTCTAGCTAACACGCGACATATCTATCTAGGTACAGAAGCACGCTAAAATTAAGCGACCTTTTCTATAAGTATCTGGGAACCGCCTCTCTGGGGGCTCGTGCAACGTCTTGTTAAATAATCTTAATATTTAGTATTACAATACATTATATTTATTTGGTCTCGTGATATCACAATATCTCGTAGGATACCCCCCGTGACAGATGCGGGTATCAATCACAGGGCATGTGAGGCGCTATCTTGAATCAATATGGCTTGTCCATGAGGATAAATTTGATGGTGCATGGATGAACTACATTCTCCATTTTGGTAGTACGACAACGTCTCGAGTGGAGAGTGCACACACTGTAAAAAAATAGATTGAGTATCAACTGGTTAATACTGCGTGTGTGATTGTAAGGCTTGGGCTAGAGCTTCATACAAAATAAATTATTGTCTCTCAAGTGATCTCTTGTCTGTAGGTATGGCTATAAGGCTTACATGCGACTGCCAATTGGCAATTGTTCGAGCAAAGAACGCCAAGGACCGTGCTTTCAGCAACCTACGACTAGGGCCAATGTTTGCATCAGTGATGGGGGAAATATCAGCGGTAGGGTTACGTGCTGCCAATGCACAGTATGGACGGTGCATGTCAACAACAGACTGTTTTGGTCTCACGAGAACAACGATAGGATAATCTCGCTCTCATGAGTTTCGAATGCGTGGAAATCGGCCTCTCAATGTTTCTGACTTCCATACACATTGATGGATAAAATTGCCAATGTGCAGCAATTTCATGGTAGAAACTACCGTATGGTAAACATTTTGAAAAGGACTCACGAGATTTATGAAGGCGAATCATCGGCTTATCGTCGACGAAGAATTCACCAATATCTGATTGCAATTCCATCAGATATTGGTGAATCAGAGAAATTGTAGGTGGGTCAATTCTTCTAGCTTAAGCTTAATTCATACATGATCTACAGCATGAAACTTTATGCAATCGTACTATCAAAATTTGCAACTTGAAAAGAGGGTAAAAGATTTACAGATAGGATCAACAAAAGCAGAGAAAAACCTTAGTCCTCAGTACTTTGTCAGACCCCCTTCAGCATCTATATCTGCCTTACATCTGGCTGGCATAGTCTCAATGAGTTTGAAAAAGTACTCAGAGGGCACAGAATCCAACGCTTCCTTCACAACCAGTCGAAGTGTATTTCCAGATCGTTTTTTTCCTCTGCTCAGACTTGGATACTTGAACTGAATATAGTCTTTCATGCTACCCCAAACAGCCCCTATCGGATTAAGGTCTGGGGAGTTGGGAGGCCAAGGAATAGGAGTAATGACTCTCTCCCCCGTCTCTTCCATCGTCCTGTCTGCTGCGTGAGGAGGAGCGTTGTCCTGCACCACGGAGAGCCAAGGCCGCAACAGAAAAATTAAAAAATTACCAAAAATTAGTTGAAAAGCAAATCAAAAACACATGGAGAACAATTAAAATGAAGAACGCCAAAAAGTCACGAAATAATACAAAATTCTTGAAAAAGTAAAACTCAGAAACAATGACTATATACAATAAAATGAGAACGACAAGCGGAGGTACAAGCTAGTACTTGGTTGGGCCTCCTCTAGCATCAATCACTGCCTTGCAACAGTCTCACCAAGATGCATACAAATCAGAAATAAATTCATCAGGTACTGCATCCCAGGCCTCCAGTATAATCTGCCGAAGTTCACCATTTCCTACCCTCCTTGGGTCGTAGCCCATGAGAGAGTAATGGTCTTGAATGTATCTCTTCATCTTGACCCGGACATGCTAAATCAAGTTCAAGTCTGGAGAGTAAGGAGGCCAATCGATTGTCATAATCTCACGACGACGTAAGTTGTCCTGAGTAACCCCAGATTGATGACACGATGCGTTGTCGTGTTGAAACCAGGTGTCCCTTCCTTGTGACCGCTCGTACTGAACCAGCCTTTGTACCTGTGACAAAATGTACGCATCGTACTTAGCTGAATTCATTGTCCCATATTTCTTTTCCCAAAAGGTCCCTACTGCTTTCCTTCCGTTGTGTATGATTCCGTGAAACATCCAAGCTGGAAATTTCCCATACAGGGGAGTTAGGCACTCGGGACGAAATCGGTCAAAAAGTATTTCCTGCCTATCGCCCTTTGCAAGAACCGTTGCATACTTTCGGCTACTTGCTCCTCCATGAGCCCAAGCTTCATCAGAAAACAGTTGCTCAGATAGTCTTCTGTTTTTTTATTTCCAGAAAGGTTCTTGAACATGGAATCTGCGATAACTGCTTGTCGATCTATCGCAATTGAAAATGGCTTTGGCTTGCGTTTTTGAAAAAGACCAATTGTCAAGGCGTGATAACATCTCATCAATTGCTTTACAATCGTGCGGGAATTCATGATATTCAGTCTAAAGGTATGAGAAAAAGTGTAACTAGAAAGTGTAACAACAAATTTTCTTTGTGGATTGGTTTATCAGTGGATGAATATATCATCGACGTTGGTTCCTCAACCCATAAACCACCTTCTATATCTACGATTGGCCATTCCAGCGTTAAATCCTTAAAGAAGCATGAAAATGAAGGTGTAATACGCAAATCAGAACTTGGAGTTCCTCCAAGAACTATCCTAGCTGAGTTAAGACATGATGATAGTCATCCTACCACCAAGGGATTATAAAATTGTTTGGCAATACATAGAAAGCTCCAAATTAGAGGGCAAGTAGCTGTTTACGCTCTGCTAAGACTGCCAAGTGGAGAGGGAGGTGATGATTTTAAAGAGGAGCATCAAGAGTCGTAGTTTTGACTACTTTATAGACACGAAAAGTTGCTCGACGCACCTTTTTCTGTCCTGCACAATACCTCCTTAAAGTTATTATGAGGATTTCCCGAAGTTATGATCATGGATTATAGATACAGAATAAACCGATTTAAGATGCCGTTACTTCACGTGGTTGGATGTAGAAACATCAACTCTATTTTCGAGGTAGGTTATGCTTTCCTGAGTCAAGGAACAGAGAGACACTATAGATAGGCTATTGATGCCTTGAAAAGGGTTCTTCAAGAGAATAGTGGACAGGAACCCGAAATAATTGTCGCTGAGAGCTAGCCCTCGTGAATGCAATCGTACGAAAATTTACTTCATCAAAAAATATACTCAGTGCATGGCATATAAAGATGGTACTTCAGACCTATCTAGGAAAGGAACTTGATACAAATTCGGTGAAAGTTCTTATAGAGGATTTTATTAAAGTTTGGTACGCACCAACAAGTTTTGGGCTCTCTGAGAACTGGAGTAGTTGCAAAGCCAAGTGGCTTGCCACAAATCATAACGGTGGAAGGTTTGTGAAACGTGTAGTTGACACATGGCTTCCTTATGCTGAAAGATATATAATCCGCTTTGTCAATAGACACCTTCATCTCGGAAATAGTATATGCACAAGAGTTGTTTATTAAGTCTTGTGACATGCCTATTTTCAGTTGCTATGCCAATAAGACGAAAAACGGATCTTGTAACTATTACATCATCAAGAAATTATTACATAATTTGAAAACTGGGGGAAAATGGCGAAATCGTTTGTCTAATTGGCCTTTTCAGGTAGGGCTCATTGAGCAGCAATTTACAGGGTTCACTGGTTAACAATCACCTTTTTCCTCACCTTCACTATCTCTGCTTAATTACATAAACCACACATTCTCTCAAGTAGATAGTCATAGAAAAATATTAACTTCTTTTCGTAACAGTGCTCTCGTGCCAACCCGCTTTTAGGCGAGTAGATGCAGCTTGATAATATAAAGTTTATTAAAAGTTCGTGTAATACATAAAAAGTCCGACATTCTTTCCATCATGGGCATGACACAATATCTATACTAATCTATGAGCCCCTATGCATTAACCGAAATTAACCGAAATTAAATACAAAAAGAAATACAGGTGATATATCGAGATCAATCTCCACAGAGATCTACCTTATTATTCAATCTAGTTGAAGTGGGTTGTGAAGTCTACTTTATCTCTAATAAAATTCATAGAAGAGTTCATGAAAAGTAAATGACAAAATATAACCCCACTCCACGAAATTCAACAGCAAAAGAGAAGAGGAGACCTACCTCAAACGTGGTCCCCTAACAGACATTCTACAACGATACTCTTCGGTTAGCTTTTCTTTTTAAAATCAAATGTAAATTTTATAACAAAAATTTACCTCATTTAATATTGCTTTTTGGCTTAACAGTCGTTTGGATTCCGATGAGACAAATAAATTCTCCACATATTTAAATAGCCACATTTTTAGGCTAAAATGAGAAATAATCTAGTAGTTTGGAATAAAAATTATAAATATCAAATATCCAAAAACTATTTGGCTCATTCAAAAATAAAACGTGGCTTTTCTGACAATTACTTTACTAAAAAATTTTCTCAGACGAAATATATTCATAATAATATGTGATTTGTAGATTTCGCTTCTCGTTTTAATCTTTTTCCAGTGGAGAATACAAAACTCTTCAATAGTATATAGTCGTGCTTTGGGAAGACGTCACGTGTACCATAAGGTTTTTGTGCAGATCAAGGGAGAATTCTTGTGTTGGATTGGGCAGCTTAATGATCTGCCGTGCCAGAGAATTTGTGCCTTAAAGTTAAAATCTCTTGTTGAATTGTGAATTATTCTTCCATCAGGATTCTCGCTATGGGTAATGGATACGAGAGTATTTTCATATGTTTAATTAAATTGTAAAACAAAGGACTAATATAACTACTGAGGGATCTATGAAGCCAAAGTAAGAAGAAATATTTTCGAAAATAAAATATTTCAATGGAGTGAAAATTCAGACGTAAAAGATTTTACATCACAGCCATCAAATGTTGACACCGTATTCTTATCGAGACTAAATGGGATTTCATTACGTGGCAGATATCTTATTGGTTTTGTAACATTCACCACAGGAAAAAGGTTATACGTTTCAGTTACACGCAAGTCAATGCCATGGCTCTCGTATTGGCTTCAAGTTTCTCTATAAAATAATGAAGACACAGCAGACTTGATGAAAATGAGACAAGTCATTTTGAACTTAGCAGCATTCCCACTCTTTAAAGCCAGCTCTAGAATCACAATTGGCTCTGTACATCTTTTGCGACAAGTCAGAATAGATCCTCCATCATCAAGACTTACTAGAATCATTTTGACCAGATCTCTCTTCAATAAACCATCACAAGATCCAGTAACAACACAAGAGCTTGGTAGGTCGCCCTAGTTTACTTAGCATATAAATACAAAAGAATGGCACTATCTTCATTCCATCTCTGATTGTAGTTCTGATTGGTATTTTTAAATGAATTAAAAATGGACATCACTGAGGTCTTATATATGAGCCACTGTCAGGAGGATGCTCATATAAACTAAAGCACCTCCAATTAAACAAGCAATCCATCTCATCTTTCTAGTTAAGCGTTCTAAAGTTGGGAAGCAGCCATGATAAAAATATTTAATATATTCATAATGTTCACAATAATTCTTTAATTGATGAAACTGGTGCTGATAAAACTACAAGAAACAACACCTGGGAATCAGAGCGGGGATGAAATTTCAAAAATAAAAAGTGATTTGACATCACAACAAGCAAGTAACTCAACCCTGCCCTCAAAAATACTTGAAACTGCAATTACAACTCTTACTACTATCATAATTCTTGGGATTGGATTTGGAACTGGGGGATATGCGTATCATAACTTTTATAAATGGCTTGTCCTTGAAAAAATCGATAATGCCTTTAGGCCAGGCGATCCTGCACTCGATACAGCATGGATGAACAATTCAAAAGAGAAGCCTGGTGCTGAAGATCATTGGATTCTACGAGACGAACAGGACAAAATTAATGCCATTGTTAATGGTAATATAATTGGTCATTATCATCTCCTTATTGGTGAAAAAGGTACTGGAAAATCTAGTATGCTACTAGATGCAATGCGTAATATAAATAGTGACGGGTGTTCTATGTTGGAAGCACATGCTGATCTTGAGATTTTTCGTGTGCGTCTGGGGAAGACAATCGATTTCGAATTTAACGAAGACTACATTGGCAGTTACTTCTCAGAGCGGGGACCTCGAGATTCGACCCCAATTCTAGATATTGAGCGTGCGTTTAATAAACTTGAAAAGGTAGCTATAAGAAGAAAAAAAACTGGAAATGGCCCTCTAGTTTTGATCATAAATTCCATACACTTTTTACGTGACGATCATGATGGTCAAGACTTAATAGAACTACTACAGCAGAGAGCAGAAAAATGGGCAGCAAATAACTTAGTGACAATGATTTTTAGCAGTGATGAGTACTGGGTTTACGAACGGTTTAAGCAATTTGCAACGCGCATGGAAGTGACTGCCATTAGTGATCTTCCAAAATCAAGAGCGCTTTCAGCACTGGAAAAATACCGTCAGAAATATTTTAATCAGACGCCATCTGATTCTATGTTAGAAGAAGTTTTTGAGCGTATTGGGGGTCGGCTAATCTTTCTGAATCGTGTTGCTAGGGCAGAAGATATGCTTGAAGAATGTAATCAGATAATAGAAATTGAGCGTCGCTGGTTCCTCAACAAAGCCTGGATTTTAGGGGCTGAGATGGATGATGATGTCATGGACGAACAAAAATATGCCTCTGCCGCTATGGTACTTGCCCAGGCATTAGTCGATGCTGAGGATGAATCATCCGAAGCTCTTTCCAAAAATGGCGGTCTGCCCCAAATCCCATTACATATTGCACGCCAAATAATGACTCGAAGTGATTTTATTAAAGACTACGATCATAAAAACTTATTTACAATCACACCGACAGCAATGGTACGGGCTGATAGTGTACCAATGCAACGAGCTTTTCGTATGATTTGTAGGGAACCTGGATTTAAAGATCACTTAGAGAAAACAATTCAACGCATCTCAGACATAGAGTCACTTGGCCGTACTCGTGAGATTGTGGCCAAAGATTTGGTAATTGGCTCTAGGTACAAAGTCTCACGTATTGATTCAACATCAAAAAATATGAATCACTGGGAGCTTAGCCTAGAAGACAAAGATGACAATAAAAATCGATGATTAGAAAGGTTAGTTTTTGAGTCTCTACCATAGACAAACAAGAAGAATAAATTGTAAAGCCCATAATTC
This sequence comes from Oidium heveae, assembly GCA_003957845.1. NCBI lineage: Eukaryota > Fungi > Ascomycota > Leotiomycetes > Helotiales > Erysiphaceae > Oidium > Oidium heveae. The sequence goes on along the minus strand of QVIK01000161.1, from coordinate 72,551 downwards.
ATTGGAGCGGTATCTTGTACGAAAATCTTAATTACTCTGCGTCTTTCTAACAAATGAAATAAAAATACTTCATCAATAAGCATTTGAATAAAAGCTCTTCGGATACATGATCCAGAGATGATAAACTATCAAATTCTCACCCTTTCCTCTTTTATAATCTATCTATAGAGATGGATCTAGTTAGGTTGGAATCTAAGAGATGATGAATGTTAGGGTACAAAATTTAGAATACAAAATTTGTTTAAAAAAGATGAGCTTAAAATCCGGTTTTTCCAACCAATGATTGATGTGAAACTGTCCGTGAGAAGTCCCACGGGTAATAAATTTAAGTAAATTTTCATTTTCGTTGACTATGTGAAAGGGAAACCTTGCTTCGTTTTTCAGTTCTAATAAAAGCAGATAAAAAGTCTCGATTCTCATCAAAAATTTTCTCTCTATTGGCGCAATCATATTTAAATATATAGCCATGGCCGTAATCTGCTGTGTGGTGTCTAGATTATCCACGCTTGAATGATCCCCAAAAGCTGTGGTGGAAGATACAGTTAAAGAGTCAGAAGATTGTGAGAGTCTCCATTGCCACTGAAATCAAAGCAAATATTATAGGAAAGAAGCCGTTCGACAATAGATAGATAGATAGATGCTTAAATTCCATGCGGATGCTAGTCATGTATGGACATGTACATCATGATATACTATCATCATTCAAAAAACAGATTAGTTAACATCCGTATTCGTGAGGGACTCGACTAGGATTTGCTTTTCCAACACGTATCTGCCTTTAAGCAAAGACGGACGTGTAATGTAATTTTCTACGTCTTGATGACATATTGCATTACATTTATTCAACTAAGAAGTTCCAGCCTGGCAAATCCGTCTACTACCATATTCATTGACAGCACTAGCCACCTTCAGCCGGAGGTCAGTCAATGGTTCCCTCAAAAGCTTGTAATTCAGAAAATCTGTCCGTAGCTTTCTAGCAGACTTCAAGTATACTATCTTCATTTTGTTTTGCCATGACTCTAAAAAATTATTGGTGTTGATATCCAACATCAACTAAAGAATTATAGTTGGAAATTTCCACAAATACTGAAATAACGCCTTACCGTGCGGTTGCCTGGCCACCATCTTCCAGGTTGTTACATCCACTGAGAAAGAAAGTAATCTAATTTTTTTTTTTGGTATTGGCATCTTTACTAATATCTTTCCCAGGTTTCAGTAACTCCAGCGTAGTTCTTGTCCTAACTAACTTCATAAATTCATCAGCAACCGTCTTTCTAGAAAACCGAGTAACTTATTTTCTTTGAAAGACTAGGTAATGCTCGAAAAATATGTTAATAACAGTATCTAATTTTTGGATAATCAAACGCAGAATTAATCCTAGCGACCTCTGTGATGGAGCAATTGATCATGAATTTTAATGACTCAATCAGCTTACTTGGCATTCACTTCCAATCACTTCAGCCAGTGTTCCAACTAACTTAGCTAAATCGTCATGAGCATCATAATGTTGAACTTTGTTGGGTATACCTGTGACGTAGCGTAAATCATTGTGAATTTCAATTATGTTGTCAGGCACGGTCAGAGATGCTCAGGTCGTTATTGAACATGTTTTCACAGACAGTATCGTAAGTTTTAAAAATAAAATTTTTTTAGTGGCAATTCTGGTAAAAATTTACGATACATACGGCATATAATAAATTTGGTAAGAGTAAAGCAGAAGGAATTGTTGAATGATCAAGTGACTCAAGAGGATGCAAAAACTTTAGATTTTGAGCTGCGGTACGCAAAGATGGAAATGTATATTCAAGTATATGAAAAGATAATTGAGAAAAGGCGTTGGCCAGGCAATAAATATCACATCACGTGGGATACGGAAATAATGAAAAGAGGGTAAAGATTTAATAATTTTCAAAATTACATGTATTTTTAAGACATTATTGTCAAATTACATATCCAATGATCGGTAGAAGGTGGTTAATAGCCTTAGTTGGGTAACTATTGAAAAATCGTAGGGATTAGGTGTCCGTAGCTATCGCTGACACCGGCAAAAACCAATCCGTCTGAGCACCACTACGCATATGGTCTAGAGCTTGGAAATCCCATTGAGACGGTCAAGATGGCCTCTACATCATCTCCAAACATGCTCACAAAGGTATATATATGAAAATATATTCTTTATCATCTTCATCAACTGAATGTGTCTCTAGTTTGAATCCAAATCCTCCAGAGCAAAAGGAATCGCATTTCATCCTAAAAGGTTCTGCAAATTTTCTCCTAGCTCAAGCCCGACTAACCGTTGGCAGACCATGGATTCTCGTTTCTCTACATTCATCTACGATTCAGCTATGGGATTATCGAATGGGAACCTTAATCGATCGATTTGAAGAGCATGATGGACCAGTTCGGGGAATTGATTTCCACAAGACCCAGCCTCTTTTTGTCTCAGGAGGAGATGATTACAAGATTAAAGTATGGTCATATCAGACTCGTAGATGTCTTTTCACACTAAGCGGCCATCTGGATTATGTACGAACTGTTTTTTTTCACCACGAACTTCCGTGGATCATTTCAAGTTCCGATGACCAGACAATTAGAATATGGAATTGGCAAAATAGATCACTCAGTAGGCACATAATTATGAGATAGTAATTGGTTTCTACTAACGTAAGAATAGTTTGCACTATGACTGGACATAATCATTATACAATGTGTGCTCAATTTCATCCAAAGGATGATTTAGTAGTTTCGGCCTCTCTTGATCAATCAGTTCGTGTCTGGGATATTTCAGGATTGCGGAAAAAGCATTCGGCTCCAAACTCAATGACATTTGAGGATCAACTATCACGAAGTAACCAGAATCAGGCAGATATGTTTGGAAATACAGATGCGGTGGTCAAGTTTGTTCTAGAGGGCCATGATCGAGGTGTAAACTGGGTATCTTTCCATCCAACTTTGCCATTGATTGTGTCTGCTGGTGATGATCGACTTGTTAAGCTTTGGCGAATGAGTGAAACAAAGGCATGGGAAGTTGACACTTGTCGTGGGCATTTTCAAAATGCATCCTGTTGTCTCTTTCATCCTCATCAAGACTTGATATTATCTGTTGGTGAAGATAAAACTATTCGGGTGTGGGACCTAAATAAACGCACTTCTATCCAGTCATTTAAAAGAGAGAATGATCGTTTTTGGGTTATTGCTGCCCATCCAACAATTAATTTGTTTGCAGCAGGGCATGACAATGGTGTAATGGTATTCAAGCTTGAGAGAGAAAGACCTGCATCAGCTACGTATCAAAACAATATATTTTTTATCACCAAAGATAAGCAAGTGCGGTCTTATGATTTTCAAAAGAACATCGAGAGTCCAACGTTACTAACTTTGAAGAAACTTGGAAGTCCCTGGGTGCCCCCTAGAACCCTCTCCTATAATCCAGCAGAAAGGGCAATTCTCGTGACCTCACCAGCAGATCATGGCTCATACGAACTTATTAATCTACCTCGGGATGCGACAGGCTCGTTAGACCCGGTAGACACAAAAAGGGGACAAGGAGATTCGGCTGTTTTCCTTGCCCGCAATCGGTTTGCTGTATTTAACGTTGCTAGTCAGCAAATTGAAATAAAGGATCTATCCAACTCGACAACTAAAGTAGTCAAACCCCCGGCTGGGACAACTGACATTTACTTTGGTGGTACAGGAAACCTTCTTCTTATGACCCCTACGACTGTTTATCTTTATGATACTCAACAAAGACAATCTTTCGCGGAACTGAATGTTGCAGGTGTCAAATATGTCGTTTGGTCTAACGATGGCCAGCACGCTGCTCTCCTTAGTAAACATAATGTTACAATCGTAACAAAGAATTTAGAGCAGGTGAGTAGTCTTCATGAAACTATTAGAATCAAGAGCGCTGTCTGGGATGATCTGGGGATTCTTTTATATTCTACTTTAAATCACATAAAGTATACTTTACTCAATGGCGACAACGGGATTGTTCGAACACTCGATCAAACTATATACCTTGTGCGTGTTAAAGGAAGAACGGTGTATTGTCTTGATCGAAATGCAAAACCAAAGATTATTAATATTGATCCAACTGAGTATCGGTTTAAACTCGCTCTAGTTAAGCGTAATTACGAAGAGATGCTACAAATTATCAAAACATCTTCTCTTGTTGGACAGAGTATAATTTCTTACCTTCAAAAGAAAGGATATCCTGAAATTGCCTTACAATTTGTACAAGATCCACAGACAAGATTCGAACTTGCGATTGAATGTGGAAATCTAGAAGTTGCTGTGGAGATAGCCAAGCAGCTGGATAGACCTAAACTTTGGACTCGGCTGACTACAGAAGCTATTGCTCACGGGAACCATCAGATTGTTGAAATGTCTTATCAGAAGTTAAGGCAGTTTGACAAGTTATCTTTTCTGTATCTTGCAATAGGAGATGAGACTAAGCTGGCAAGAATGGCTAAGATTGCAGAACATCGTGGTGATTTTACAGCACGATTTCAAAACAACTTATATCTTGGAAACGTAGATGATAGAATTCAAATGCTTAAAGAAATTGATTTGTGTAAGATAGTAATTGGTTCTTTGGAGTAGCAGTTTTTCGACTAACTTAATTATAGACCCTCTCGCCTATGTAACAGCTAAGACGTATAATCTCGAGGAGGAATGTAGAAATATACTAGAAATCTCAGGCTTAACGGAAGATCAGATAAAGCTCCCTCCAATAGGATCACCACTTTTCCCTGTTAAGCCTGTTGTATTGACTTATAAAGCTAACTGGCCTACCAAAGCTAGTTCACAATCATTTTTTGAAAAAGCCCTCCTTGGACAAGTAGAAGGTCACTCGATAGAGGAAGATCAGATGGCTATCGTAGACAACCAGGCCATTGGTGACTCTGAGGGTTTGAAATTAAACTCTGAAAGCATTCCAGACGATGATGAAAGTGTAGCTGGCTGGGATATGGGGGATGATATTATTCCTGAGGTTGAGAATAATTTCGTAAGCATTGAGAAGACCGAAGCAGGTGCTAGTATCAGCGAAGCAGATATTTGGGCCCGTAACTCTCCCCTGGCAGCAGATCATGCTGCGGCTGGTTCATTTGACACAGCTATGCAACTACTTAATAGACAATTAGGTGCTGTTAATTTTGCCCCATTGAAACCTCGCTTCTTAGAAATTTACAAGGCATCAAAGACATACCTACCAGTTTCCTCTGGCTTAAACCCCCTTTTGAATTATGTTCGCCGAACATTGGATGGGGCAGATCCCAGGAAAGCTCTCCCCATCATTCCTCGTGATATTGAGTATCTTGCTTCCAATGATCTCCAAAGAGGCTATATAGCTATGCGAACAAATAAGTTACAAGATGGTCTTAATATATTTCAGGGAATCCTTTATGCTCTACTAGTTAACGCAGTTTCAACGACCTCTGAAGTTGATGAGGCTAAAAAGCTAATCACATTAGCTTGTGAATACAGTATTGCGATTAGTATAGAATTAACACGGCGAAACCTCGGAACAGATGAAGATGTATCAAAGTCACCTGAAAAATTGATACGCAATCTTGAATTGGCAGCTTATTTCACCATTCCAAAGTTAGAGGTTGCCCATCGACAGTTAGCCCTTACTAGTGCAATGAAGGTATCTTACACCAACAAAAATTTCAAAGCTGCTTTAAGCTTTGCTAATAGAATTCTTGCTAATGGGGGGTCATCAAAATTACTTGAAAATGTGAGTTTAAAATAAATATTTCATTCAATACTTCTCATCAAATAAAAAAACTTACGAATTATAACGCTAAAATATTTTCCTCAAAAAGGCACGAAAGATTAAGGCTCAATGCGAACGCAATCCTAATGACACTCATGACGTCGAGTTTGATCATTTTGCTGAGTTTGATATATGTGCTGCATCATATACACCTATCTACTCCGGATCAAAATTTGAAACTTGTGCTTTTGATGGGAGCATGTATCATCCTAATTACAAGGGCTCAGTATGTACAGTTTGTGGCGTTTGCGAAATAGGGAAACATGGGAGTGGCTTGAAACTTGTTCCATGAAAAATATTTTTTTAGTTCGGGGGAGTTCAGTAGAACTACATAATGTAGGTCTTAATTCACGCAATATGCCACTGTATATCTAACTTATATTTTACACTTTTTCATGATTACTAACTAACAAAACATGTTCTTCCTCCCGTACTAAATGATTTGACTAATCGATTTTAGATAAGCTTGTTCCAACACAGACACCACTACAGTTTTTGAATAACTAAATCTTGAATTCCGAATTTCCACAATTTTCCCTCCTTATGACCTATCCCATCTATAGTAAGGCTAATGATGCTAATGAAGAACATAGAAAGCTCAAATAAACAATTGAAATTGAAAATAAAAATCCGTCGAAATATCATGACTAAAAAATCCAAACGAATTTCGCAAAGAAATTAATCTCTACATAATGTCCTTATAATTATCGTAGGTGTACTACATTGACCATGACGCGTATTTCGCATGGTAGAGCTTAATTTTTACTCTAGCTGACTATAATATCTCTTCGCTTGAATCAATTGATATCAAATATAATGATTTACTACCTTGAGATCGTTTATTTATTTATTCTATTCAAGGTCCTAGGCTTACGCCATTATGTCCACTTTGTGTACAGGACCGGCGGAGCCGGTCGGGATCATGGCCTTAGGCATGCCCCACTCGTTCACACCTGCTATTTAAACAGGGAGCAAAGTGATAAAGGAAACAAAAAAAATAAAAGAAAAGAAAATAAAGTAAAGTAAAAAGAGAGGAAGAAAAATGAGGGCTGTCTCAGCATTTTACACACCAAGTTCTAACCCGCTATTTTAAGTTCTGGCATCCTAGTAGTTACTCACTTCGCGTCCAGCCGAGGATGAGTTTGTCATTTGGTCACCAAAGCAACCTGTTTTTCGTGCACACTCGCTAAATTTCTTCAAGCAAATGTGCCCAAGAAGTGTCACTACCTTGAGATTAGTTGTAGCAGAAGCAATAAGTAATTTTTTTGAGGACCAATTTTTTTTGCACCCGTGGTTATGTATGCTGTGTAGCAAGCACCCTGGTGTGCCCCCGGTCGTACATTTTTATGAATTAGCCACACATGCTTTAGTGGCGCTACTAATCCATCTCCCTAGTCGAGTACTATCATTAATATCATATCAATTGGCTCCCTAAACAAATAGTAATCGCTATTCTGTACCCCCTGCCCAAATGTGCCAATTAAATAGCCGGAAATGCCTATAATTACCTGTGCAGGGTAACAGCCATAAATATTGTAAAGTCGCATTAGTGCGTGGGGCTAACATGGGTATTTATGAAACTCTTTACTAATTCTAGCTATAATCAACACTACCTGCGTCTCTATCCGTGAAACGCTTTACCAGATTCGGAGACGAAGACCATCGAAAATGTTTTTTTACAGGGCTAAATTTCTTGGCGTCAAAATTATGTTAAACTCTATTAGACTGGCAGTTTACTACTAGATTAGGTGACACAAGAATCTAAAGGACGCGACAAGAGCTAGAATTTAGGACTAATATCAGTACCTAGTAGGCCCACCATTTGCATCGTTTACTGCCTGGTATCCATCATGCATACTAGTGATCAATCCTCTAAGTTCCTCCAACCTGATAGAGGCCCAAGCTTCTTCTATAGTTTCATTGAGTCTAGCTTGAGGTAGGTATCTGCCTTCCCACCTTTATTTCCGGATGTCGTCATTGTATATAATCCTTTATTGTATTTCATAAGGACTCTTTCGGATTCATATCAGGAGAGTAAAGAGGCCAAAAAATGGGGTCTATTCCTGCTGTCTGTAACGCTTCCATTGAGTTCCGAGCAGCATGACAAGGAGCACCGTCTTGCATCAACAATATGGAGGGGTTTTCTCTCCTTACGGATAATATAAAGGGAGAATGTGTTTACAATATGACCCCAATGTCATACGACCCCACCTCTTATCCCAAACTTGGAAGGGACCTTTTTGTGATCCGATGAAGAGTCCCCAAAACATCCAGCCGTTCCTGCACGCGAATCTTGACGAAGCACAGTGTTCGTTAAACTGCTCCACGGGCTAATTTTTAATTAGTGCAGAGTATTAGAAAACCTTGTAAATAAGATAACTTACCTTTCTCGTCACAAAATCACGTGTGTGTTGACCACCCGTGATCCAAGATTCATCGGTCCAGAGAACCTGACTCCATTACTCGAATGTCCAATCTAAATGATTTTGAGCAGACAGTAACTGCTTCTGCTTGTTTAATTCGGTGGTCGTACACTTGAACTGAGAGATATAACGTTTGTATCCTCTGCGCTGGAGAGCTCTCCTAATTACACTTTCATCAATATTCCAGCGAGAAAATGGAAATATTGATAGTTCAAGGCAGGTCATAAATCTTCCATCTTGCAAGCTATAAACAAAGTGCTCTAGTTCATCAATTTGACTACTACTCAATATCGGTGGACGGCCGGGTCTTTAGGGATCTGAGACATCAGACCTCTCAATTGCATATTGAGCTTGTCTATGAGAGATTCCTAATTAATAAGCGATTGATAGAATTGAGAGTCCATATCTCCGAAGTGTGTGAACAGCGACCCGCTGGTCTCGAGAGAGATGTGGCCAGCGAGGTCTGGTGGCTGAAAAAGTCGGAGATTCCATAGTTATATCTTGAATATATTTTTATTTTGTAGGATTGGATATAACTCTTCTTGACCCTGAGCGATGCGCATGCTCAAATTTGTGATAAGAATGAAGTGATACTTCGTTATCGTTAGGGAAATCACTTAACAAGAGAAGTACCTTTGAAAGATGGAGATATCGAATTTCATCACTAGCCTATTTCCTAATGATGGGAGAACAGATCTGGGTAGCCCCCTGTAATTTGGGGATTTAGGGTTTAATAATTTTTACCCATGCCACCCTGTACACCACGCTCTAATATTCCTATGCAATAATTCAGTTGTCTTTGATTAGAGCAGAAGCTGAATACCCCTAACTAGCCAGCATAGCAACGGCTACAGGGATACCTTATAATTAAATTCGCTTCAGGCATAATATCAAGAAAAACCTTCGTCGTAATTATTCTCCATTGTGCACCGACTTATGAATTGTCCTTGGATATAGCTGATCAATCATCACCCATAATAAATGATGGCCCAAAGTCACACTAATTCTTCTCACGGAGGTGAATAAAATTCCCAAATGATCTCATTTAGAAATCTTAATATAGTGATGCGCACCTTCTTCTGCCTTGCGACTGGTCGCATAGCCAAGATGAAAGTGTCCGCTAGCAAAGCAATAGACAAATTTTTCCGCAAATTTAAGCCATCTTTACTCGATTTTGGTTGAAGATTATTTCAATATTAGCGAGGAAGATAGACAGATCACTTAGTTCTGCAGCTATTCTATCGGTCACAAAACCCCACACTTGTTGGAGCATTTCAAAATTTTCTGATATAATTATCATTAATCTAGTAACCAAAGGTTTCTATTGATAGCTGTAATTCTTCATCTCCAAGCTTTTTCTAAAAAAAATTTATTATTGTGATAAAAATGATTAAGTTCCTATCATCGTCTCATGATTACGACCTCATCAACGTTACTTTCTCCTTTCAGAAGTGCGGAAGATCCCAAAACTCATAAACGGAAGAAACAGCGTACAATTGATGTGGTAGAAAATCTCTTGCATTTTGAATTATCGACAGATGCTGTTGAGATGGTGAGAAATTATGTCCAATTTTTTGGAGCTTTGTTACAGGTTATAGTTTCAGGGCTGCTGATGGGAAACGGGGAATTGTTAAAAATCTTACTATTTAAACTGAAGGTACCAGCACAATCACTCTTTGTTTGAATCTTCAATTTTCTGCTAGTGCCTCCATTAAGATGTTGCTGACTTCATTATGAGACCTCATCTGCATGATTCTCGTTGTCTCTCCTTGATTCACCGTACCGTTCTTAGATGGAGTTGAATTATTACTGTTTCAATAATTTGGTAGTTGAGTATCAGTTTTACTCAACAAGTCTCCGAATCTCTTCGCGAGACTACTTTTTTGTCGGAACAATAAGCCAATGACTATGGCGATTGGGAGAAAGAAGCCACCAATTCCACTGATAATTAAAAGTTAAATACTGCATAGGAGCTTAAGCTATGTAGTAATGAATCTAGTAAATGGTTTCCAGACCAGCCTGTGTGTTTGAGATTTATGATACTTGACTGCCAGCTTTAATTGCTCAACCATGTATTTAATAGCTCTGAGACTTGTCAGCAAAGCAAAACTTTTATAGAAATTTATTCATATTCCCATATCAAAAGATGAGGAATTTGCTATCATGGTCTCGATTACGTCAAAAAGAATTTCTTTCTTTGGAGATCAAGTAGAAAGCGATAAGTGCTTACTTTTTTGTGAATTAAAACAAGCCTTTAATAAAGATCGATAGCAACGTGTATAAGAAGTGCATTTTCCCATGCTCATTATCTTGTTTTCATCACCAAAGGTGCTGTTATGGGCTGTGCCCGTACCTATGGGGCTGGGGTGTCGTAGTTGACCCAGCCTCCTAAAATTGAGGCCATTAAGTGATTAGGAAAGGTGAAATCACTGGTAGTGCTAGATTGTATATTTAAAGTAGTATTCCCCCTCATTAGAGGGTTATAGAAAAATATAAACTTATTTTGGTAATTGTTTATGTGCGGTGTCCATAATACTCTTAGACTTTAACAGGTGCATTGAAAAAGACATCTTTTTTCAATTTTAGGCCATTAAAAAAACCCGCATTGAGAATCCTTTTGGCAACATTCTAGACCTAGCTATTTATAATAAGTCTTTTAGATCATTTCATATCCAGTATTGATTTCCTCCCAATTTTTGCTTTTCTTCAATTTCTTTATTTCTTTAAGAATTTGCTTTAGATGATGTTCTATTCCAGAAGAGTGGTAGTTCGAAATTTTTCTCTAGTACATCTGTCAGAGAAAGATATTGAGGGAATAAAGAAAACAATGTGTCTTTTAAATTTACATTAAAAAGTTTGAAGACTCATGAATATTATTGTTTAAGCTTATTGTTCCCAGAAAGACAGATTAACTGATACAAAAATGAGTGCGATAATTTCCCAACTTTTTAGCAATTTAGGGTGATATTACGATAGATGTCTGGATCAGAAGTCATTCTGAATATTTTGGTGTAGTTTTTGCTGATTAATCCTCGCGCGGAATGATCAATTCTCAAGCAACTGCTTCAGATTAAAAGTTCACCTCTGGGCCTGCTTCACCCAATAGGGGCAGTCAGATATTTTTATTGAAATAAGTTCACATCCGTTATTCCAAACGAGGATTCATATGGATTTTATGCACAACTCTTAATGCGGAAAGCTCAATTTGTATACAATAAAAATAACATGCAAAGTGAAAATTCTGGTTTGAGAAGCCTTATTATGTTCCTTTTATTTCTTTTTGAGATAGTAAAGTCTTGGAAAATTAAAAATAAGTCAGTTGTACCCTCCAAAAGTTAAAAACAAAAAATCTCCTATTTCTTTATCTTGATCTAATTTGCAATAAGATATTCTATTATTTACAAGTTAAACCAACTGTCTTTACAGTAAATGGGGTGCCACTTAACTATCATTTATAATTTCATTAAAATATTCAAATTGCCATTCAATCCTTATATATTAGGCTAAAGAGAAGTGTTTTCACTCTATCAAAAATTGACCCTCATCATAATTCATAAATTAACTTTAAAGGAAGACAAGAAGGTTGTTGTTATAGAGATTATTGGGGTATTTTTAGAGATGAAAATGATTCAGAGATGATCTAGAAGAGATTTATTGTAGGATCCAGAGAACTGGTAGATATTTGGCTACCTCCTAGTGAAAGAAAAAGGATTCTCAAGTGCCACCAAATTGAGGATCAGAATTAAAAACTTGACAGCTTTAGTTTCCTTGAAATAAAGGCGAGCTGCCATGCTGAGAAGTGTTATACCTGCAACCATTTCTTAGTTGCAAACACATCTATTATGATAAGCCCCTAAGACTTCATAAACGCTGCATCGCTATTTTACACATTGATTAAAATAACTTAAGACACGATTTAGCCTAGGCCGTGAATACAGCAGTCTAGTTTTAGAAATTCAGGTCTGTTTTAATTTCCTGGAATAACAAAGAGAGTCGCAAGGAAAGCTTTACACGATTGTTTCTAAATCTTGTGCGTAATTGAGTGTATTTTCTATAATGACTTTGCTGAATTCATTGTCATTTCCATCAATATCATTAAGGTTAGATTTTGTGTCTTGAGCAGGAAAATAAATCCATCCATCTTTAATTAACCAGCCACGACTTTGTGCGAAAGATATAACAGAACCCTCACTATCCAAGAATAAGAGACTCTTAGTAGAAGATATTGGTAAGCATGGATATGCTTGTTCACTGTTATTCGCAATTTCTGTCCGAATTTGAGAAATTAAGATCTAAGAGATGCTATTAATTACTGCTACTTTCCCTGATGGACTAAATATTTTTAGGAGAATATATCTTACCTCACTAAAGACGCCATATTCCTCGCTTGGTACTTCTCTACTAGCCATTGCTTTCCAGACCAAGTCGTACGTACCCTCCATTAACCATCGCTCTAATTTTATTGGATAGCCCAAGTAGCGGTCCGCTTCCACAGCAGTAGCACCTGGATTTTGTTGTGCTGTTGACGATAATTCAAGACACTCTAGTTCGGTATGGAATCCAGCATAATCTCCTTGGGTAAGTAATAGCAACAAATAAAGACCAGTTATCTTATTCTTTTCACTATTTGCCATAGGCAGTCGCTCGGGTGGCAGCTCATAAAATGTTTTAAGCTGATGCACATATCGTGTAAAGGCAGATGGATCTTTGGCTCTTATTGAAACTAAAGCTCCCCGTTCAAAAACATCTCGTGCTAGCATCAAGGTCGATTGTGGTGTAGTTGCTTGCGGCACTAACGCATTTAACTTCAATAAGCTTACTTTAGCCCTGGCAAGTAAAGCTAAGTTGGTTGTATAGTCATTAGTTGATTTTAATTTACGTAGGATTTCCTGTATTTCTCGTTCTGCCATCTTCAGATCTATTTTTTAAAGTTATTTGAGATTTGTGAACGTCGTACCGGAGATAATGATTGTTGTTGAGTGTACGAATGATTTTGAATAATTAGCGTATTCAGTTGGGTCATAGTTACGTCACAAAGTAATGCCTACTTACCCGTGCGTTCACACACCCTTCGCTAGTCGCTTAGGGTGTGCGGAATCAAAAAGCACTATCGGAAGCAAAAAGCATTATGACATTTATCGTAAAATCCCCATTATTTGGTCAATACATCTTGTAAGCCCTTAATCTCTTGAGAATTGGGATAATTTAGCTAGCCTGAATAATATTCAGAAAAAAAATAATGTGATTTATATGGTCCTGGTAGGTAGAAATCGCGAAAATCAACAGGAAAAGCGTCTAGACGATTTGGAATTAATAGTAATTATGATTAAAACAGCTAAAAGCGTGGAAGTTTTTAGAAGATTATCTCACTAAATAAAGTTCTAAGACCTAATCTATTTATATGTATACATGAACATATTACATCTTACAGGAAAAACCAATTCATGTTAAATCAACAATTAACACTAATACAAAACTTTTCCATAATATAACAACTTAGATATGTTGACGAAAGTTCCTGTTCTGTTAGTAAAATTTACAGATCAGTGTTACATAATATCAATTTAACTAACCTAGCTAGGTAGATAGATCTCTAGATGACAATTCTACAAAATCGGCTGCATAATCCAGTGAAGAACCTGACAGGATTGAGTCTGCTATTGAGGCCCCGTCATAGCTCAAGTGGTCTTGATTTATGTCTTCTCCCTCACACTCTGATTCAATTGGTATGGATACAGGATCAGGGTATATACTATTGACAGTAATATTTACCTCTCCTAGCATATCCTCAGAGCTCCATCGGGAATTTCTAAGATCAATAAGCTGATTTAGAGTCTGCTGGAGATCTGGAGGTGGTAATAAGCTAGATATCTCCTCTGATGTCCGGCAGCCTTCATTCTTATCTGGCTCCCTAAAGCTAGATAACATAGATGGATCTGGGGAAAGATTACCTAGACCTCTAACGTATTCTCTTTTGGCTCTACGAGCATCGATACCAATACGCTCTAAAGCCTTCTTGGCTTTATTTTGAGATATCTGGATATTTTTTCGTATTTTACGAATTTCTACATCAATTTCCCTCCGATTCCTCTCATCAATCTTGGCTTTCCACTGTCCTACATTAATTCCTCCTCCTCTATGCACACTCTTCCTAGTAGTAATCTGGCGGCTACGCTCAGCACTCATAGCAGCCTCAAGGTTTTGAATCTGGTCGGCTTGCATATCTGCCTGGATTAGAAGTTCATGCGTCTCCATAAGAGCCTCTCTGTAAGCAGTAGGGGATGAAGGAGGCTCAAGAGTACCACGTGTGCAGATCTCTTTCATATACATAGCAGCCTCGTAGTGTGTTCTTGGGCGCTGATGAATATGCTGAGTTTCGATGGGTAGCTCTGGCTCATCAAGTTCCACCTCTTCTTGTTTTCTCTTTCTTGCTGCTTGCCTTCTCACCTCTTCATTATTCCTACGAGTCTTTCCATTATATCGCGACCTAGCAAGAATGGCTCTCTTGCAGTTTATAGGCCAAATTCCGGGTTTGGAAAAGGAGTTCTTAATTGTATGCTCCTTCATAGCGATTTTTCGGAATTCTGAAACATCACGGAAGAACGACGTCAATGAGTACTTAAAATCGTACTGACGAAGAGCTTTATTTATAAACTTGTTCTGCTGGTGTTTCCATTGACGAAATATACCAACATCAAGAGGCTGCAAAGCATGCGTCTCGTGTGAAGGAAAGATCTGCAGGTGTATATTATTAGTTTCAGCTTTCATCAAAAAATCATCGCTGTAATGACACTTATGGCCATCTAGTAATATCATAGACCATTCTTTCCCGGGCCCAGAATCACTGAATTCAATGAAATGATCTAGATATTCAAGCATGGCTTCATTAGATATGTAGCCCGTGGGAGAAGTAGTCACCCACGCGTTGTCTTCTAGGTTCGGGTGTGCCCAGTTATCCATTAACTTTTGACCCGGAAGTATAATAAACGGTGGTATATAAGATCCAGCAGCATTAATTGTTTCGATTACGGTAATTGAGAGTCTATTCTCAGGCGAGCTTGTATATAACTCCTTTACTTCTTTTGGCACGATGACTGTTTGACTGGCTGGGCAGCCGATTCTAGCCCCAGTTTCATCCATATTCCAGACTCTTTTTGCTTTTTTTATTTTCCGAATCTTGCACCATTGGCGGTAGTCAACAAACCACTGCTTGATATCATTAGGAGAATGTGACTCTAGTCGTGCTTGAGCCATAGGTTTGGTTCTAATCTTATGCAAACCTAAAGTATCTTTTCGTGAATTCCACCATTTTAAGAGCCAAGAAGTGGATGGGGGTTCCCTAGGCGGTGATTCCTTGGCTAAAAGAGAACATACAGCACTATAAATGAGCTCTCTGGTGGCCCCTAGCTCTCCCTTCGTCGATAACTTAGTGATATAATCGCAAATCACTTTCTCTTGAGCAGGGCTAAGGATCCTATTGCTGCCACCCCTTTTTGATGACATCCCAAACTCACTCGAGGGCTGATTCCGTTGTCTATGAGCCCTCTTGTGAATCAGATTTCGAAAGCGAGCTTCGTCTAGGTGATAGATACGGCATGCCTGTGTAGCAGTAGGAGATTTTCCAGTGTGAGGGTCAGAAGCTTCTGGATCTATGATCCAGCTTACGGCCATTTCTAGACGTGATTTCTCATCTGGAGTGATGGCTAAGTGCTTCTTTCTAATTTAAGGCATTTTAGGGAAGATTAAGGGTGCTGATTTTGAGAATTAAAGTTACTTGGAGTCGTGGATGATATGTTGTTAGGTATAATGTTATGTTTAAGGATAATCTGATAGTGCTTTTTGATTCCGCACACCCTAAGCGACTAGCGAAGGGTGTGTGAACGCACGGGTAATTTTATAGCACTAGGTCTAATCATTCTCCATAGTTAAATACGTGTACATTAGAACCGATGAAAAAAAGATAAAAATGCTACATCAAATGAATTATTCCACTGATTTCAAGGTGTTAAATATTGAGATGTCCCTAGCTTTGAGCCATGATGAAGGATAACAAGTTAATTAAATGAGGTTACGACATAATTGAAAAAGAGAGATTACTAATAAATCTTTAAGATTAAATACTAACTAAGAAAAGCTAGAACAATATGAAAGGGTAAAAATGATTATCTTATCAATGGGGCCGACAACTTAACACCTGTACGTGGTGTTCCCTACGAACCTCCAGCTCTCTATTGAGGGTCTGCAGAGCTGGGATTGAGGCACACACCTTATCAGCTTTGAGCTGAGCTCACCTCCTCCCTTCAAAGATACGCTACCGTTATTTAAAGAAAAAATAATGACAATAATGACCATAAGTAAGAGGAGGGAAAATGTGGTACAAAATGCTATAACGGCTGTATGAGAGGCCCTCGTCAAAATTCAACATGGCTGCCCACCGGAGCGACGAGTAAAAAGTGCACGAAAGCTGAGTCCAAGACCCTTCTATCCTCTACATCGGCAGATATCAATTCATCAATAGATTTGTCCTCACTGATCTTACAATCCGGTAGACTAGCCAGGAGGTCTCTTCAAGAGATATAACTTACTCGATCACCCAGGTCGGTTACGATTCTTGAGATTTAGGCTAGGCTATTCCACAGCAATCTCTGTATTTCAAGAATTTTCTAATTCCCTATCACGACTTTCGATTTATCCCGAGGCATGTATCTAGGGAGGAGCTAGGGAGGAGCTAGGAAGGGCAGGGAAGAACCTATTAGGTACATATAGGTCTGCCGTGCTCGGTTGGATGGCCTCTCCGAACGCCTCAGAAGAGTAGCTATGTCTTCGGATTTAGTCCTGATGTCGGTACTAAGGGAGCCTCGCACCTAGTGGTTTTTGGTGGACTTTTCCTGGTAGCTACACATCCGAAAATGGCCTTCATTTGTTGACTGGAGAGGGGAGATAATGTAGGACTAAGGGCTCCTTTAAGTTTGTAAACAAATGAAGACTTGTAGGAGTATTACTGCTGGACAGAGGTTGCAGATGAGGTATAGGTGGGTATATACTAACCGCGGTATAGGTATGTCTGGTCTGTAAGCAGAGAGGACCTAAATGTGTTAAATAGTCTAGGGCTCAAATAGCACAATAAATAAACAACATTCGTTAGCTTTATGTTCGCCCGTAACTGGTAGTCCACTTTCTGTCTAACGCATAAACGAATTAATGCTCTTATCAGCCGTTTATCAAATCCAACACACCCGAGAGGGTATCTATACGCAGTTTTGACGCTCTTTTATCAAGAATTTGCTGGCTTTCACAATTCTGTGGACTTAAGAAGGAGTATATGCTGATATTTAACTGTTCGTACAATACGATCACGAGGATCTAATGCACAACGAATCTTAGACGCCTCGCTTGTAGTGTATGCAATCAAAATACGGTCAAAAACCATCAATACGGTCAATTTTTCTAGCCATCTTGACTTGATGAGCATTAAATAAACAATCAAATTGTATTTTGACTTGCAGTTAATTATAACGCAAACTCAAATGCCTTATAGTGATTAATTTTTTTTTTTTAAAAAAAAAAGTGTGGAAAATGAATATTAAGCAATTAAATTAGGTACTGTCGATACCCCTATAAAACCACCTTATAAATAGTACATACAATATCTAAACAATTAACAGTCGGAATGTATATTAAAGTAGCTAAATTGAATCATTGGATTCTTGACTTTCTAAATACCGAGTTCTAGCCCCAATTAGAAGGCCGTAGACCGTACTAAATGTCCTCCAGCGTAAAGACATCACCAGCTTTGTGGCTTTCGCCCCCACATCTGTATACTTTATTTATTCTTTCAGTGGTCAGCAAGTGTATGAGGTAATATATTAATTCAAAGTTCAATCTTGCTTTCCGCGTTGAAATCTAACTAGCTGCCCTCAGCTGTCCAGTCAGTTAGTCCAATTAGTTTGCAGAAATTTTCATGTTTTGCCGAAGAGAGTTGTTTCGTGAGCCCATCTGTTGACTGGTTATTGGTGTTAACCCAAATTAGCTTAATAGCTCTTGTATCTACTTCTTGCCGAAGATAGTGATACTTGACATTTATATGTTTTGTTCTTCCATCAATTATGGGTTTATGTGCAAGACTAATTCAAGCTTCGTTATCGCCAAAAAATTGTTATAGGTCTAACATCCTTTAAGAACATGATTTCATCAGCAAGAGAAGCAATATATGCAGCCTCTTTGGCTGCTAGCGCTGCTGAAATATACTCAGTCTCGGTAGTTAATTGAGAGACAGTAAGTTGACGTCTGGATTTCCAAGAAATTAAACCTCCTGCACATGTGAACAAATATCCACCAGTTGATTTTCATGTGTCTGTATCATCAGCATAGGATGCATCTGTAAAACCTTGTATGTATGGAATCTCTTTCTCTGTTCCTACCATTAGTATTCCATAGTTTTGCGTCCCTTTAAGATAACGCAATACTTTTTTGGCAGCATCTAAATGTTCTTTAGTCGGATTATTCATGTACTTAGCTAGCTGGCTTGTTGAATAGGCTATATCTGCTCTAGTTTGTATTGCAGGCCACATAAGTCCACCAATATGTGACTGATATTCTTTCATAATATTTGGGCTTGAAATATACCCCTCAATTATTATTAACTTCCATTGGTGTCACAGCCGTCCTAGCATCTTTCATATAATGTTTCTCCAATAGCTGATGGATATATGCATCTTGAACTAAGTAAATTTTCCTTTCTTCCCGATTCCGAATAATTCTACAACTAAGATAAAAGGACAAGTCCCCTAAAGAGCACATCTTGAATCTATTTTCAATTTTATAAGCAGCATTTTATATAACATTTGGCGATGTCGAAATGGCTGTCAAGTCGTCTATGTAAACGGCAATTATGACTCTATCCGTACGGTGCTGAAAAATGCAGGGGTCCTGTTTAAGTGGGACGTAACCTTCACTAATTAAAAATTTTGTTAATTCCTCAAACCACAGGAGCAGTGACTGCTTAAGGCCATAGAGTGCTTTTTGCAGTAGACAGACATGATCACCAACTTCCTCAAATCCGTGAGGTTGCTCTACATAAATCTCGTGATCTTGTATCTTGGCGTATAAGAAGGCTGTCATAATGTCATATTGCTTAGCCTCAAGATTGTAGTGATCTATAATGGCCATTAGTAAAACGCTATTCCTCTTTTTGAGGACTTTATATTGCTTGTTTATAGTAATTGGGAGTCTTGATCTCTGTTGAGTCAATAGAGTTACATAAAGACACAAACGCTCGATGAGGCAGTGATTTTGGTTGAGCAAATTTTGTACTATTACCGATTTGAGTAAGTAGAACCTTTTTCGTTGAGCGATTTCGATATTTTGTATGCTCTATTCCAGCCCGACTTTGTGTTTTGGCGCGTGATGATCGGCGTAGTTCAGGCGGATTATCGACTGTGGGTGTGTTTGCAGTACTGAGAGAAGGAAGGAAATTTTCGTAGTCGTCGTCTAGGTTTATTGATTGATCCAGAGTATTAGATTGTGCTTCATTAGTTGCTACACTATTCGCCCTGGAAGCACTATCTGAAGTTATTTCCTTTGGAGCTATAACCCCTTGTCGAGTATTATTTTTTAGATGTGATACTTGGTGATCGTCAGGCTGCACTAATTCAATGCTAGCTCCGTCATGCTTCTCATTAATATTATCTACGGAGGTTTCGTCAAAACGAACATTAGTGGTTCTTACTAATTTATGTTCATTTGGGATCCAAATCCGATATATATTGTGACTTTCATAGCAAACCAAATTTCCAAAAATTGCCCTACTTGCAAATTTATCACTTCGCTTTAAACTGTGATCCAGAACGAATGCCTTGCACCTATATACCCGAAGATTTCCAACATAGGGAATTTCAGGATCCCAATTGAAGTGTCTGGCGAGAGACTTATAAGGAGAGATATTACCTATCGTAACTGAAGGAGTTAAATTTATATTGTACACCGCTGCTTCAACAGCTTCTGACCAGAGTCCTTTTGGTAACTTTCCATGAATCATGAGTTACCGTGCCACAGAGCAAACGTAATAATTGCTAACTTCAGCACGGCTATTTTGTTCCGAATTGTGTGGAGTAGTTATACGAAGATCTATTCCATTATCTTCGCAGAGCTCAGTCAATTTAACACCACCATATTTTCTGCCCCCATCGATATGAATTACTTTTACAGATGTATTGGTATTTGTTTTGACATACGTTATGAGATTTTTGACATGAACGTATGCACCTCCTTTACTTGTGTGAAACCCAACTCTATGAGTCAGAGTAGCAGCATCTGTCATTAGTGTAAAATACTTAACCTTGATAATTGACTCGGGCGTTACCGTGACAACGTCTATGTTCCAGTGAGTTAGAGGTTCGGTTGGACGTGATGACGTCACCCGACTAATGAGTCGCTTAGAGGTGGCTTCTTTACAACTGTGGCAATTCTTTAGCTTTACAGTCTCCAATAATTTTCATACCTGTCGAGACTTTAACAGCAAGTTTTAGTTTTGACTCTGATAAATGTCCAAACATAGCATGCCAAATATCCAATGTTTCTGAAGAATCAGACAAAATATGGCTGTTCATGGCCAAGTTACTCGCAGAATTACCATCGTAACTTGCTAGCTGGATGTGAGGAACTTTCTGGTGCATATAAACTTTTGCGATGATAGCTGTTTTAGTGAATAATACTTGCTTATCATTCTAGTAGAATAGTCCCTTACTACGAAGTTTTTCTGTAGACAGGAGATTGGCACGCATTTCGGGAACATAGTATACTTCACTAAATGTTACAATTCGGTTTTTGTCACCAACAACTTGAAGTCGTACAGAACCAAAGGCTAGAGCTTTGGCTGAACCCTTTCCAAATTCTACACGAACATCATACATTTGATAATCGAGCATGTTTTGCAGATTATGGGTGAAATGCGTTGAAGCTCCAGAGTCTAATATCCAACTTTCCATCGACTCAGATGATCTTAAAGCATGCATTGATTTTTCCGAAATAATTGGCACGAAATTTTGGCTGAAGCTATTAGATTTTTTTTTGATTTAATGCCGTTTTATCGACTACCTTCGCCATAAAATTTGATTCGGTTAGGCTTTTTTGAGTCTGAATTTGTAGTGCTATCATTAAATTCATTTTCTTGATATCTTTTCAGCAGTTTGCATCCCTGTTTAGCGCAATTTTTTGGCTTGAATGATTTCGGAGCCTTGTCTGGATGAAGGTGCCAACAATCATCTTTTGAGTGCTTAGATCCACAATGACTATAACAAGTGCTTTATTACCTTTTGAAGATTCACCATTATTACCCCTCTCCTTTTGTTGCTTAGGCTAGTCTTGTCGCTCTTTTCGGGCAAAGTTCGCCGTTTGATTATATTTTTGAGCCTTATCTTCATCTAATAAGTTGGAGATCACATCATCTAGCTTTGGTAAGTCTGAATCCTTGTTCAGAGATCTGAGCTTATCACGAATTCCTGCTGTGAAATCATCAAACCAAGGTGATATGATTGTGATGAATTGATAGAGTTTAATAGTGTCGCTAACATTAACATTGGACTCTTTTAGTCGGCAACAAGATTGGGTGTACTTTTGAGTAAACCCTTCAAGATCTTTTCCATCATAATTTATAGACTGCCATTCTTGATAGATAGCAAATTGGTGTGCAAGTCCCTTTGGCTCATACTTACATTTAACATAATCCCAAATTTGACCTGGATCATCGATGTATTGTACATCAAGAATAATATCTCTCGATAGGGATTGCCGAAATATACCGGCAGCTTTAGCTACTTCAATCGTGTATTCTGTCAATCGTTGATTAAACTCTTTTTTGATTCGCCTTCTTCGGGGGTTGTAGGTTCGGAGTATTTACTCAATACATGAGGCCACAATCCTTTACTTTGCAACACACTTTTTATCCGAATGCTCCATAACCTATATGAGCTTTGCCCTCTAGGACATTCAATATGTTTTGGAAAACCCTCCTCCATGGTTTTTTTTTTTAATAGATGTAAGTTGAGAGTATTTAAACCTTATTAAAAAGACTTCTCAATTTTTTTGAGAAAGATTTTATTCTTTTTGTTTAACTATATCTCAGTGCTTCTTTAAAAAATTTATCTCGATTTCTTGATTATTTCAATACGCTACCGTGCTCATAACTATTAGATTTCAACGCGGAAAGCAAGATTGAACTTTGAATTAATATATTACCTCATACACTTGCTGACCACTGAAAGAATAAATAAAGTATACAGATGTGGGGGCGAAAGCCACAAAGCTGGTGATGTCTTTACGCTGGAGGACATTTAGTACGGTCTACGGCCTTCTAATTGGGGCTAGAACTCGGTATTTAGAAAGTCAAGAATCCAATGATTCAATTTAGCTACTTTAATATACATTCCGACTGTTAATTGTTTAGATATTGTATGTACTATTTATAAGGTGGTTTTATAGGGGTATCGACAGTACCTAATTTAATTGCTTAATATTCATTTTCCACACTTTTTTTTTTAAAAAAAAAAAATTAATCACTATAAGGCATTTGAGTTTGCGTTATAATTAACTGCAAGTCAAAATACAATTTGATTGTTTATTTAATGCTCATCAAGTCAAGATGGCTAGAAAAATTGACCGTATTGATGGTTTTTGACCGTATTTTGATTGCATACACTACAAGCGAGGCGTCTAAGATTCGTTGGGCATTAGATCCACGTGATCGTAATGCACGATTATTCGCTTCTGATCTCACCCCTATCAGATCAGAACGCACAGGTATTAAATATAACCGAGGCGGGAAGGGACGCTAGTGTCACCAAAATAGCAGTCGATACTGACTATATTTGACAACATC
Organism: Oidium heveae; assembly: GCA_003957845.1. Lineage (NCBI taxonomy): Eukaryota > Fungi > Ascomycota > Leotiomycetes > Helotiales > Erysiphaceae > Oidium > Oidium heveae. The sequence goes on along the minus strand of QVIK01000161.1, from coordinate 49,474 downwards.
AGCTGAACGGGATTGCTGGATCAATGAGCATAACTTGAACCAAAGTCTGAATGATAGATATGAATAGACCTCAGTCATAGCATAAGTCCAATTGCAAATTTAATTATGTAAACAAAAGCATTGCAGGAGCATTAACATTTTAATATCCTAGCCATTTGTTAGCAAATGATAGCAGATGATGGCTAAACGACATCCTAGACCGTAATCAAGGCAGGGACCTTCCTTAGTGGCTCGGCTGTTGTACTCTTGCCACTATGTAAATATAAACAAATTAGACAAATTGATATAAAATATTCGCCTTTTTACGTAGAATTTATATGTACATATCTTGAGCCTTCGAGTGTCACACAGTGCTGTCCATTCACCCAATCACCTAGCTTTAATTCTTGGTTGCAATAAGTTCCCTAATTTATCACGAAGATAAAGTCATGTCCATTGCCAACTCTTAATCATAGTATTTCATTGTAGATATCCGGGCTCATAAAAAAGACTTGAGCAACATCTCTAGATGATCCGTGCACTCTCTGGACGCGTGCGTTATTCCGATTCATCATGAGATTTCAACTATATGCCAGATAGCTGAGGAGTCTGAGGTGGAATTCTTTTATCATTCATTTAATTGAGTCATAATGAATATTCCATTGTATAAGCCCTAGAATCTGTGCGAAAATCTTAATCACGACTATGCCCTGGCTGCCACTGCCCCAAATTGCATTTGCCGTAGCCACCTACCCCTTCACTGCTCAGGACCCGGCTGATCTCCCTCTCGAACTCGGCGATGAACTTTATATTATTGAGCAAGGTGGAAAGAATGGAGAATGGTACCGTGGGTACCTTGTTGCGCCTCCAAGTCTTCTGGCAGGTTTGACAATATCTACAGGCCAGACGTTAGGAACACGAGTCTTTTCAGGAATTTTTCCAAGGAGTTGTGTTGAAGTCCGTGAGATCCTAGGAGATGATGATCCAGAGGAATCGGATTTAAAGCTTCTTAGCTTAGATATGGATGGTGATATTTTTAAAGGCGATGATTTAGTACAAGAAATAAAACCCCTGACGTTGAAGAGTAAATCAAATTTGGAGTCTAAAGATAGTACCAAACGAAAAACATGGAAGAAGAATTCAATCAATAATAAACACTTATCACCACAAGAAGTACGTAATCCGAACTTGCCCAAACCTCCGGCACCAGTTCCAATGCTTAAGATTGGAGATGAAACACCTACATGTATTGAACAACCTCTAGTTGACGAAATAGCAAGCTGCTTGCGAGAATGGCATTCTACACATCTTCATCGACTTCTTCTAGCAGAGGATTATCAATCTATAAAACAAATGGCATGTCTTGTTCAAAATCTCGATGCAGCGAGAAAGCAATTACTCTACGGATCTCTTACAAAATACGAATTGGTCAAATTACAGGAAAAAGTAGTCTGGGATTTAGTTCGAGGAAACAAGATGTTTGCGAATGAGGTGGTTGTACGAGATCCTTCAGAACGTGGAAGGATTATGACTGCAGATGACTCTATAATAGAAGTCACACAACTTCAAAGCATCATGAGCTTGTTGGACGAAAAACCTTTGCTAAATTTTCAAGAAAAGCCGAAATTCCATCATTTGTTAGTTGAGGTGAAAAATTTTGTTGGTACAAGTACTGAGAATACAACGCTAGTGATTTTTCTCGCCGTGAAGGATACGGACAAAGCGTTTAAGGCACTGAGCGAAAACTACATAGTGGAGGTTCCTCCGACTATTGCGCTTGCAGGTCTAGCTAAGACTGAAGTAATGCGAACCCTTTTTGTTGACTTGACCGGTGCTGATATTGGGGAATTAAGTACAGTCGAGAATGATTTATACCTTGTCGTCAAAGTACAAAGTAGACAGCAAATTTCTGAAAGTCGATCGAAAGAAAGAAGATTTTCACGAGATGGACCACCATATGAACGCCTTGTTCCACAGACAGCCAGCACTATCGGCAGAGCTGGATTAAAAAGCTTGATATGGGCCGGAAGGATTCAAAGAAACACATTTTCACGACATCTCCCCTCTACTCCCAAAAGTTTCAAAACATCGGATTTTCGTCACTCTCTATCACAGAGTCGTGATGGTAGCCTAAAGTCTTTCCAAACAACCCAAACTAATAATAGCAGGGAATGTCGAAGTGCATTTAAAACAACTAGAATTGGTGCTTTTAAGACAAATGATATCATAAATAAACAAGGTGAATGCGAAATAGTGATGAACATGTGGGCACCGCTACCTGAGTACCGAGAAACTCTTGTTGAAAATTTAGAAGAAGTAATTCAGGAATCAAATAATTTCGAAAATTCTGAAAGAACTGAGCGACTACAGCTGAATATCAAGTCGTTTAATTTTCTGGGTTCAGAGGCTTTGATAGCGGCAAAACCTACTTTACTTTCTAATGTTGTGGTCACGAAAAAAATGGGATTCTCGGATGCACCAACGAAGATTAGGTCCGATATCTATATTACTATTGATGAGGCATTTTTGCCCCGCCAGTCTCTCCTTAGCCGAGCTAAGGGGAATATTGGAGGCTTTGTTCCCCTATCTCAAAATATAAGCGGGCTCAACCTTCAAGTATCGTTGGAAGTACGTAACTTGAAAGGTGAGAGGCTTGAAGGATGTATATTTCCCTCCTCTAATTGTGAGCCACAATCATACTGGGAATCAACAGTCGTCGGGAGAGGGGATTCATGGAAGCAAACTCTTCGCTTGGCTATCCCTGAATCCGAAGTACCAACCTCTCATATCTTCATGGTGCTCACAGACGTGCCTTATGACCCATTTGCAGTTTGTTATTTGCCTCTATGGGAAGAGCAAGCTTTTCTTCGCAATGACCAATATAGTTTACTCCTCTATGGGTACGATGAAAACAAAATGATAACAAAAGGGTCAGATAGCAAGGTGGGCTATATATCTCATCCTTGGAACTCTAGAGGCAAGTTAAAAGATGGTAGAGATGAAGTTAGAACAGGACCAATTGCTACTTTGAGGATTCAAACATATTTATGCAGTACAACATTTTTTCAAAACAAGATCTTGCTCGACCTATTAAAATGGAAGGAATTATCACAGACTCGGATCCAGGAACTGCTTAAGCGACTTGTATTTGTCCCTGAGATAGAGATTGTGAAGATGCTTAACAGTGTATTCAACGCAATTTTTGGAATTTTAGCTGACCAAGCTGGCAATAATGACTGGGAAGATTTAGTATTTAGTGCATTAATTACAGTTTTAGGGATTATTTATGATCGTAGGTATAATATAGGTCCCCTTGTCGATCGATATGCTGAAAACGAATTTTATTTTCCACTTGTAATGCCTTGTTTAGCACGATCTCTTACTAGGCTATTGGCTAAACCATCAGACCCTGACACGTCAAGACAACTACGAGCTACCTTTAAGGTTGTTAAGTATATATTGAAATTTATTACTCGGGCCAAGGAACAGCAAAAAGAGATGGAAGCCGCTGGTACTGTAGGTACGACAACAACGACTTCATTGACTCGGAACCTTAGGAGTATCTTTAAGGCGTTAGATTCTATGATGCGCTCTGAAGCGCCAATTCTTATTGGAAGCAAAACTCTCGCCGTTCAACATTTCCATACATGGCTGCCTGCACTTATTGGTTTGTTGAATAGAGAAGAGATTGTTCACGTTGCTATTGATTTTATGGACTCATGCTCTGGTGTAAAAGGAAAGCTAATTTTATACAAACTCATCCTAATCATCAACTATTCTAAATTGGATATATTTTCTGAAAAAGAACAAAGAAAAGCTCTCTGTATGAACACCGTTCGGTGGATTGAACCACTTTGGGAAAAAACTGATGAAGTTGAGGGTCAATGGCGTGATCAGCTTCGACTTTGCTGCTCTGTTGTGGCGTCTCAAGTTCAAGATCTCGTGAATGAGATACCTGACTACATTCCCAAAATAATTAATTCTTTCTCTCAGATTCTTAAAACTGGGTCCTCGTTAAGCTCAGAGGATAATACGAGATTTTCGTTACTTTTTCCAACATCCTATCCATTTCCTAGTAAGCACATGTTAAGACCATCAAAATTTGATGAGGTCTTAGTTGAGTTATCTGCTATTTTATCTGCTGTATCTATGCAACCGGCTGGGATACAACTTGAGCTTACGGCGGATGAAATGGCCAAGATATTACAAGACACTCTTAACGTGCATCTTAGCATCCTTAATTGTGAAGCTTTTCCAGCTAGTTGGCTTAGTGTTCATGCTTATCATCACAGATCAACAATGAAGACTCTTGAGTACATAGGCGGAATTTTGTTAGATAGCTTCATTCCAGATCCTGATGATGCTGAACAATATAATACTGAACTATGGAAAATATTCTTCACAGTCTTGCTGAAAGTAATTGGTAGTGACATTCTTGCATTGGAGACATTCCCAGAACAAAAGCGAAGAGCAGTATGGAAGATTGCTGGTGATATCAGGGAGACTGGTGCAGAGCTTATGCAGCTAACTTGGGATGCCAATGGTTGGGAGACCACTGTAGAAGAGAAATTTAAGTACGGACTTTCAAAAGTAGGCGGATATCAAGTTCAGTACGTACCGTATCTTATCGGTCCCATTATTGAGTTATGTCTCAGCGTTCACGAAGGCGTTAGGAAAGTTGCTGTTGATATTCTGCGTACAATAATTGTTAGCGAATGGAACTTGAATGAAGATATCTCAATTATTCAAACTGAAATTATCGACTGTTTAGATCGAATCTTCAGATCCAAGCGAGTAACGGAGAGCGTAATACAAAAGTTATTCATTGTCGAACTCGAGCAGCTATTCGCTCCGCTCTCAAATCATCGTGAAGATCCTCTCTATATCGCAAAGCAGGAGCTTATTTCTAAAACTTCCGAATTTCTAGACCTTCTAGTGGCCGTTCATAGCTCGGAAACTGTAAGTGATGCCACTCATCTGATTAATTATCTACGCTTGATTGAATTTTTACGTGATATGCAAAAAGAGGAAATACTTATGAGTTATATCCATAAACTTTCACAGTTACAATCTATTAGAATCTATTAGAAATATATATATATATATATATTGATATATATTTACAATTTTTTGTATATAAAATGTACATCATGTATTTTAATCATCGATTGCAAACACCCTTTCTAAATATAGCCATTACCAAAAAAAATTAAAATTAAAATTAAAAAATAAGTCCTTGTCATAGAAAAAAATTAGTGATTTAGAAACCTCAGTACGAGGCGTCAAGTAACATGTCTCCTACCAATTCATTTAAACGGTGGTTTTTATGAGTAAGTTGAGGTACCACGAGTCGGGCCAGCCGACCATTCTCGCTTAAATTCCCCACCTTGATCAATATATGTACTAGATATCTGTCCAGCTCCTCAGGCACCGAGAAGCGAAAGTCTAGGCGGCAGCGTTCACAGGGATTAGATGGAAACTTCTATATTTTATGGAATTGTAAAAGACTAATCATTTTTTGAGATTCTAAGCTGCTATATTCATTTAGGTACTATATTAGGTCTCACATATATTATTTTAAATCTCTATATTAGGATTTAATTTTTAGATCTTGTTTTAAAATCGCAATTCATCACTGGATTTAGATAAGTTTTCATTTAAAATTGGGTATAAAATATCTGTTTTTTTTTTTTTTTTTTTTTTTTTTGGGTATTTAAGTGTCAATTTATTTCGGGAAATTGTAAATGTCGTATTTTCAGGGTAGCCATATAAAACGCTAAGCTTNTTTTTTTTTTTTTTTTTTTTTTTTTTTTTTTTTGGGTATTTAAGTGTCAATTTATTTCGGGAAATTGTAAATGTCGTATTTTCAGGGTAGCCATATAAAACGCTAAGCTTTATTTGGACTCGCTCGGGTCTCAGCTCCGTACCCATTCAACGCAAGAACCTTATTCATAAAGTCTTATAAAACTTACTTTTGCTTTTTTCTTAACTGAATAAATGTCATTACATAATTATTCGAATTGTTCAATGTTTTTGCTAATCGCGTTGCGCACGCGTTCTTGCTTAAATACAGTATTTATTCCCACCTTTGGCCAAACTTGGAATTGCTGCCCATCAACGTCTGTTCAAGCTGTTAATCTTCGCGACTAATTAGAGGATTTCCATGTTAAAACCATGGAAAGGTATTAAAAAAAAAATACTTTAGGCATCAAAAAAAAAAAAAAAAAAAAAAA